>JBBBDQ010000266.1:13237500-13290000 GCA_037127315.1 Ascarosepion bandense
ATGAATGTCTATTATGTTTAATCATGAGCCGTTCTAAACGTCGTATTTTGGCTTTAATTTCAGTTAAAAATAAAGACAGAAATTCTCCAGCATTTGGATATTTTTTTATTAATTTGTTTCTAAGCTTTCGGCTCACATGTGCCATCTTCAGAGAGGTTATTAAGACGGTAACACAATAACATCCACCATCACCGACGATTGTTTTTGTGTTGACAACGGCAATAGTTACCAAAAATAACAAACGTAGTTCGCAAATTTGCAATACGGTTCTATGACGTCACACCGCATGATAGCGCGATATTGAAAATAGAACAATGTATTCAAATGCAATTTAATATGTTATGGCCAAATTTAAAGGTGATTTTATTAAGTGTTGGTTGTTCGGATTTAATGTACATGGCCTACAACATCTGAAGTTTTTTTTATTGAGTGTATGAGTGAGGATCATTGTATTATTAACTAAAATCTGTCTGATATTACCTACATTACTCATTTGTATTTGCTGCCTCGATACACTATATATATATATATATATATATATATATATATATATTGGCCATAACTAAATTAGACCGACCAGTGAACAGTAGTATTAAAAAAGTGTTCAATACATTAGATTGTAGAACTTTTGAATATTTTACCTTTGAAAATATGTTATATCCGCAACCTAGGTTTCAACCTTTCGGTTTCTTCAGGCGATTTATAACAACCGGTTTTCCTCTTTTAAATTATACAGACAGGGATATTTTAAGAGCGCTCGACTGCAATTTTTAAACAACAATGGCTATAAAACCCAATCAATCCTGCTACTTAATCCATACGGATTAATATATTTCCCAAGTGTATTGCCACTCAAGTGAATTCAAATAATTCAAGTGGAATTTGAACTCGGCTGTTCGATGTCTCGTTCCAAGGCTATATTTAACAAATATGGCTTTTTAATTATTATCCATTCGTAATATAATATCAGATTATTCAAATCTTAAAATGACGACAAAAAATCATTGGAAATGCAACTACATCGATAAGTTATAATAAAATTTTGCAGATAACATTCTGTAACAAAAATACTAAAAAATATTGTAAAATCGCATTCGAAATATTAAGCTGTAGTGATGTAACTAAAGTTTCCGTTTCTTTTTCCCTAAGTAATTGATTCGATTTCGTTGTGACGTTTACTTCTAGTAACTTATTGTTTATCAAATATAAATTATGACCCGTGTGTTTCTGATTCAAATCCGAAATTTAGAAAGAAATTATTTTTATTTTAATCATCTCATTCCAAGCAACAATATTATGTCACTAGGAAGCAGGGCATTACAAGGTATCAGAGATAGAAAAAACTATTCTAAAGATAAATGATGAAAATACAATAAACATGTTTCAGGAAAAGTGAAGATGTTAATTGATGCTGCAATAATATTATAGGTAAAAGGAAGGCAATAATTTGGAAGTGAGATTCACAGGTGAGAAGTGCGATAAAAGAAACTGTTAGAATAAAAGAGACGTTTGCATCTAACTAGTTCAACAATAAAACAGTGAAAACTAAATGACAACCCAGACCAGAAAGTTTTGATTAAATTGCTTCAATTTTCTTCAGGCAGCTTTTGCAATTAGATGCGCTGGGAATGACAGGGTTATCTACAAGTTTTTGTCTTAAGGGAAAAAATTGGTTTATATTACATTCTAAGTGGTTCTTTCTCGAACTAATATCGATTAAGTGTTTTATAAATCTAGAAACGAATGACTAATGTGTGGGTGTCTATTGAGTTTAAATATACAGAATATATATATATATATATATACAGATATATATATATATATATATATATATATGTATATATATATATATGTATGTATATATATATATATATATATATATATATATATATATATGCGTGTGTGTGTGTGTGTATGTATGTGTGTGTGTGTGTGTGTGTGTGTGTGTGTGTGTAGCGGTTGTACAATCCATTTCAAAACGACATGTATTACTCATGTGAATCACAAATACAATTCAAACAAAATTTATATTTTCACGACCAAAACTTAAAAAATTATTTTTAAAAAAATGGCAGCTGCAGCGTAAACTCCTTAGAGAAACCTCTAAAATCTGTACACGAACAAGTCCTCGTTAAAAAAATTTAGAAATATATTAAATATATTGATTTTGTTCATGATTTTTTTGTTCGTACTTGAATCGCAAAATGTGTTCCATGTCATTTATGCATGATTGTCGGTTCTTTGGGTAATTAACGCCTAGAAGACAAGAACAGGTCCAGTGAGCTCGACAATGGCGCATTCCTAGAGTTTAAATTATAAGCTAATGAGGAAGTCCTGGAATATTTTTTTACGCTCCATTACCTCTTCATACCGGTCGGCCTGCATCATCATCATCATCATCATCATCATCATCATCATCATCATCATCATCATCATCATCATCATCACTATTGTTAATACTAAATTCCTTATATTATGGATTAATAAATAAATAAGTAAATATATGTGATTAGAAATACAGAGAGAAACGCACACAGACATACAGCTAGCTAGACAGATAAAATCAAAAGAGTCATAGTTGAAATAACCCACTTTCTACATTCAGTGATCCAGTACTTCAGATGTAATTGTACTCGAATCGATTGAATTACTATCACTTTATCTATCTATCTATCTATCTATCTATCTATCTATCTATCTATCTATCTATCTATCTATCTATCTTCCTTTCTTTTACTTCAAAGGTTAGTGAGCGCACCGTTATGATGTTCTCACTCACCTGGCTTTATCTTTGCTCCGATATATAGAGCACTTGTCGATAACCTCCTTGCCAAAAAAAATATGTATCAGTAAAAATAATGAAAAAACAACGATCTTGGAGCCAAATATTTTCATAATTAAACACTTTATATATATATATATATATATATATATATATATATATATATTAGTCATCCACATACATATAAATACAAAGAGAGAGAGAGAGAGAGACAGATAGAGAGAGAAAGGAAGATAGATAGATAGATAGATAGATAGATAGATAGATAGATATAAACACATAGAAATAGATAGATAGATAGATAGATAGATAGATAGATAGATATAAACACACTGAAATAGATAGATAGATAGATAGATAGATAGATAGATAGATATAAACACACAGAAATAGATAGATAGATAGATAGATAGATAGATATAAACACACTGAAATAGATAGATAGATAGATAGATAGATAGATAGATAGATAGATAGATAAAATGATAGTAATTCAATCGATTCGAGTACAATTACATCTAAAGTACTGTATCCCTTATTTATTTACTTAATCCATAATATAAGGGATTTAGTATTAATGATGATGATGATGATGATGATGCAGTCCGACCGGCATGAAGAGGTAATAGATCACTGGTGCCTCCTATATATGAATTTACACGAGCTACGAGATTAGCAACTAGGTTCCACTCTTTTACAGTGAAACCAATAAAGTGTAACCGCAGTTTCTACTCTAACAGCTTCTTTTCACGCACTTTCCGACGGGAAGTTCGAGAAAAGAAGCTGTTGGAGTAGAAATTGCGGTTAAATTTTATCGGTTTCACTGTAAAATGATGGGACGTAGTCGCTAATCTAGTATCTAGTGCAAATTCGTACCTAGGGGGCACCAGTGATCTAAGTTCGTCGGAGCAGAAACCGTGAAAGTATTTATAGAAGAGGCACAGGGATGCCACGTACCGCCGCTATAGAATGCTATACGTGATACACGCTTTGGGTCATCATATCTTGAAAAATATATGACTGACTGGGAAGAAGATTATCTCGCTGTAGGTTGTCATTGCTTCCTGCGGTAGACTGGTTGCCAGCCAAGGCTATAGAACCCAATCTGTCTTATTATTTAATCTATTACTTGAGGTAAGAGACGGATTAATACCTTTCCAAATGGTATTTGCGCGTAAGTGATTGCAATGAATTCAACTGGAGTGTTTCACTTTCTGTAAAATATGAGAGTTTATATCATAAAACATGATTTTTTTTATATCTGGTATCTCCAATTTGTAATTTTTATTTTGGTCTTTTACTTTTGCAAATAAAAAAAAAGGAACAAAAAACAATAAATAACACACATTCTCTTTGAGAAAAAGATATTAAGTCTTTTCTTTTCGCTTTTTTTCATTATGTTCTGCAGGAATTATTGTAGTTGCCTTCCTGTGTCTGCTATCATGACCATGTCATCTGCATATATTATGTTGTTAATAATGAATCCTGGTAGGTCTTCTAATTCTCTCAGAATTGCGGTAATGTAATGTATACATTGCGATTTCTTGGCGCCAATATGCCTAATCGTGCCGGAATTGTTTGTTTGTAAATAAAGATTTGGAACGCGTGATATTATATTGTTTAAATTCCAGCAACTGTCAGCTGTGAAAATACATTGCTTATCTATCTATCTCTCTCTCTCTATCTCTCTATCTATCTATCTATCTATCTATATATATATATATATATATATATATATATATGCTCCATACAATTTTTGGAGGGATTGTGAGTTATTCTTTTCCCATTTTATTACTGTTTTGGAACTGTATATTTACACGCCCTTATATTTTAATTATTTTTTTGATTAAAATTATACTTTTCAGCGTGTTCTAATTTCCCTTTTATAAATAATTTTCGAGCCCTGTGTATCATCAACATTATCGCTAACGAGCACCATTGATAATATGTTGGCTGAAAGGATCCTAAGTTCTACATGATGACGTCTACTTTATATGAGTCTATTTGTTATATCTGTGGGTACAAGTCCCTTTTTGTATATATATATATATATATATATATATATATATATATATATAAACAAGGATTTGTACCCATAGAAAGAAGTAATTGCTCTGAACAAAATGAACGTCATTATACTACCCTAACCTGAGGAACCTTCCGGCAAACACTTTTTCAAAGGTATTCGTTGGCTTTATTAAGAATTGTTAATGCAAGACACAGGAGAACAGCAAAAGCTTAACCTACAAAAACGGGGGGAAAGATGGAGCTCGTGTAAAAGGAAATTTTAATCAAAATATTTAAAATGTAAGGGGATGTAAACATACAACTGCATAAGAGTGATAAAATGGAAAAGATGTAACACTCACAAACCCTACAGTAATTGCAAGGACCGAATAAGTCGCTCTTTCTGCCTACACAGGCTCGGTTGTTGGATTTTTAAACAAACAGCTTCTAAAATACGTAGATGATGAGCTGAACGATTTATTCGCTACTTTCAAATACTGGAGGGTTTGTGAGTGTTACATTTTCTCTAATTGCTTTCTCATATATATGTATATAAATATGTATATATATGTATATATATATACATATATATGTATATATATGTATATATATAATTATCTTATACCTGTCTATTTATATATACATACCTACATAGGTAAATACATGCACACACACACACACACACACACACACACACACACACATATATATATATATATATATATATATATATATATATATATATATATATATATATATATATGAAAAGACAAACTGTCAGGAATGGCAAGAAAAACGAATATTCAAAAATAACGTTATATCTAAAAATGTTAGAAACCCGGCAAAGAAAGCCTAACCTAAAACAGTCCCTTTCTTTACAAAGAGAGGGCCGCATGGATCTAATAAATAGCGTTTCCAAAACCTTCAAATGGAACAACGAGTGTTCTGTGACCAAAACAGAAAACTAGTTTACCCGAAAATCTGCAGACTATTTATCAACTCAGACTATTTATCAAATTATCCGCAATGGAAGACCCGTATATGTTTCGAATGGTATCACCAGACGAAAAGTTCTTATTGAATATTTTGGCAGTCACATGTTGTTTAATCGTAATATCCACACTCTGCGTCGTTTTGCCTTTGTAGTCGAGTTCCCAACCATATTTAAAATAATAAATATCATAATATGGTGGGGTTTAGAACGTCTTTACGCATAGATGGAAGGACAGATTTAGTTTTAAAAACAACACGAACGTTAGTTGCATAATAACACTCACGTGAAGTAGATAAAATCAGCTTGGCGAAAGACTCACTAACGCTACCTGAACACTGTACTCAGAGATAGACATGTCATTTATTAACCGTTGCAGGTTCAATTTTATTAAAGTTAACTATTTTACTCCGAATAATGGATTGAAAAAAGTCCGACGGATAACTGTTGCTCACAAAGATAAAAACAACTAATTTCATCTTTCAAGGTGTCATCTAAACAAATATATATATATATATATATATATATATATATAGAAATAATAGATTTTCAATTTGTCACATGACTATTATATTCAGCACCTCAACTCTAGACTTTCTACTCTTTTGAAGATGAACTTTGTCTTTTGTTCAATTGTCAGGACATTTGACAAATGGTTTTCTATTTATTCTTAAATTTAGACGACATCAATTTTTGTATTTTGCTAAGTTGTTATTATGAGTGATAGATTGATTTTTTTCACTATTTGGGTGTGTATGAGTGTGCGGGTAGTGTGTGTAAGTATATATATATGCGTATCTGTATATGTATGTAAAATGCTCAATACATGCCTGACGGAAATATAATGTATGTATATGCATGTATCGATAGAGAGAGCCATATAGCGAAGGGACCGAGATAGATCTAGTCACGTATATTTATACTTGTATGTATCTTTCAATATATTTCTTCTCAAAGATGGATACTCATACAATCAAATGTGCCTGTGTGTGTGTGTGTGTGTGTGTGTGTGTGTGTGCGCGTGTGTGTGTGTGTGTGTGTGTGTGAATTTATCCATGTGCGTGGAAAATGAAATTGCTTCTATGACTGTAATATAAGATTACGCCGAATGTTGCTTATATAATTATAGCAATGTCGTAAGCTTGGTATTCGTCATGCAACGCTTATTACTGCGAAATGTTTTCTAGTTTTCTATCAAGCTATCATTATATCTTCATGACATCCTTTCAAGCGTGTCTACACATTATCAGTTACACCCGCTTCTGCTCACATGATGAAACATGCTTTCTCTTTGTTGTCAGACATGCACACGAAAATAATTCAATTCATGTGTGCACATCTAGACGAGAAAGGAATTGAAGTGGCTTCCATCTGTTGCGATGAGTCGGACGACCACCGAGGCGCTGAGAGTAGAGACAATTTCTTTGGCATTCGTGATCATACAATTTTATCGGTATCAGGCCTATTGGCTTCTGTTTCTGATCGCTGCTATTAGCAATTTCTTCGATCTTGCTAATTTATTTTTCGAATATTTGTAAATTTTGACGTCTCTTTTTGTTGTATTTGAACATCTTTCTACACATTCGTTGTGGAGTGGAAGGGTATTTAATGGAAGGTTATTTTAGTAGAAGCATATGTTACTAGAAGATTATTTTAGTGGAAGGATATTTTATGGGAATGATATTTTAGTGGGGGTATTATTTAATGTGAATATATTTTAGCGAAAATATATTTTAATGAACGTATATATTAGTGGAAGTTTATCTTAGTTAAAGTATATTTTAGTGGAAGAATAATTTAGTATAATAATATTTTCTTCTTCTTCTATGTACTTTGATCCTTTCAGGACGTAGGCGATCATGGCCTTCCACGTCTCTCTATCACTGGTGGCTCTTCGTTCTGTTATCCAGCTGCTAACGCCCTTCAAATATGTTATCAGCTGCTTTCCTCTGTCTCTTTTTCCCTCTATCTGGCCAGTTAGTGTCAAGTTCTCCAAGCCCTCCTTCCTCATTGCATGTCCCAAGAACTTCAGTTGTCTCTTCTTGTTGCTCACTATTAATTTCCTTTTTGTTTCCATTCTTTTCGACAGCTCATTATTGCACACATGCTCTGTCAACGATATCCGCAGCATCCTTCTGTAGAACCACATTTCAGCTGCTTCAATTTTCCCATTCATCTTTGTTGATATTGTCTAACATTCACTGCCATATTGAAGAACTGACATCACATAGCAATCCAGGACTCTTTTCTTTGTTTCTAGTGAAAGTTTCCTGTGTCCTAATACTTTACTCAGCTTCTTGAACGCGTCTTTTGCCATGCCAATTCACCTTTTGATCTCTGTGTCGAACTTTCTATCTTCAGTTAGAACACTTCCCAGATATTTAAATTTTCGTACATGCTTGATGTTAACATCCCCCAACTGCATTTGGCATTTTGGGCTGCTCTTTTTGCTGATGAACATGCATTCGTTTTTGTTGCAGTTTTTGATTATATTTTAGTGGGAGTATATTTTATTTTTATTTTAGTGAAAGCATACTTTAGTAGTAAATTTTTTATTTATTCTGTTATGCGAAGCTACACTGGCCAAGGTATCAGCAGCCATTAGTCCCCCCCCCCCCCACGCCATGTTCTGTTCTTTGAATGAGAATTCACCAAGCAGGTTTAACTTGATGTTGATTTTTGGGAAAAGCAAGAATTGAAGAATGAAACTTTAATTCAAATTTCCTGTGTTAAACTGTGAGGTATTTTTCGCTTATTTTTTTATTTATTTATTCGTTTTTGCCCAATATTTTTGCTTAATTTTAGAACTTTTCATGTCTAACTGTACGTTTGATTTTATTTTTAGAAGAAATTTTTGACTGGACTTTAACTAAGTTAAAACTTAATAAGTCACTTTTTTTTTTCTTTTTTTTTCTTTTTTTGAAATCTTTAACTTTTTTTTGTTTGTTCTCAATTGGAGTAGATACTTAACTATCGCCCGGTTCACACTCCACCCACACCTGTTGGACGGGTGAAGAGGCTCATCCCTTGTTTCCTGTTTGGGATGCGGTTTCCGGTTTTTCTCCTTTCTAATCTTACTGTTTTTTGTTTTTTTTTCAATTGGAGTAGATAGACTAAACTATCGCCCGGTTCACACTCCACCCACGTCTATTGAACAGGTGAAGAGGCTTATCCCTTGTTTCCTGTTTAGGATGCGGTTTCCGGTTTTTCTTTTCTAATCTTCTCACTGTTTTTTCAATAGGAGTAGATAGACTAAACTATCGCCCGGTTCACACTCCACCCACGTCTATTGAACAGGTGAAGAGGCTCATCCCTTGTTTCCTGTTTAGGATGCGGTTTCCTGTTTTTCTCTTTTCTAATCTTCTCACTCTTATGTAGCCCCCTGCACATCAGTGGCGTTACCGCCTTGCTTGGGGTGATATGATTAAAAAAAAAAAAAAAGTATATATTAGTAGAAGTATATTTTAGTGAATGTATATTTTAGTAATAATATATTTTAGGGGAAATATATTTTAGTAGAATTATATTTTAGTAAATGAATATTTTTAAAAAGACATTATTATTTACAAAATTTATTTACATTCTGTTTTCCTTATAACTGTCATTGTTAACACAACGTTTCGGCCGTTGTGCCCACCCGTCTTTTTCAGATGTACATCGATCCCCCTAACCTAAGAGATAACAGCCTAGTATGGTTCGTAATTAATTTTTCAATCCCTGGGCCGGGTAGCGTGTGCTTATACTCACTCAAAATATATCATGCAATAATTGAGCAGTAAAATAAGTACTAAACGATATATTCCTAAATATGGGCAGTAGAAAGAAAACAATTTACCCTCTTATATTGAAAATGATTTCAGTTTGCAATTCTATCTAGGTTAACCGGATAGGAACACACGTAATGAAAGCCCGAGGGATCAACGTTGTGATCGCAACAACAAAGATGAAGACAATAGTCCACGTGTAAATAATGTAAATAATTTTATTTCCTCATTCTAAAATTTCAAACAGAAATCAATTATAATAATAATCAATTCAGTTATTTTAAATCTGTAGAAAATTTGCTGATATCCGTCCTGGAATTGTTTTGAAATCGTAAAGTCATTTTTATATTTATTTTGTCATTTCTATTAATTATTTAGGATGTGCCTTGTAGTGCAGTGGATATCGACTCTGAACGACAAATCGGGGTACCGAGTTCGAACTCCAGTTGAATTCATTGCATTCACTTACGCACAAATACCCTTGGGAAAGGTATTAATCCATATCTTCCCTTCAGTTATGGATTAAATAAAAGGACAGATTGGGTTACGTAGCCTTGACTGGCAACCAGTCTACCGCAAAAAGCAATGGCAACCTACTGCGTGATAATCTTCTGCCCAGTCAGTCATGTCTCTTTCGAGACATGATCGCTCTAAGCGTGTATCACTTATGACAGTTAACTGATTAATTATTTCTATTAGTTAGTTGAATTTTATTTTTGATTTGAAACAAGAAACGCAGTGATATTAAAAATTACCATATTCGTAAAGTTCTTCAAGATTAGCCGAAGTGCAATTTTCCATTATGAGGTGAAACTTTTGCGATGTTTAATTGAGTGCAAAATACCATTTCTACAGCCGAGCACTCAGGAACATCCAAATCTCCCTACTATTAATTTTTATTTTGGCACTAATACAAACACGATTCAGTAAGAAAGATGTTCCTTAATAAGAAAAATCTCGTACAATATGTGAGTACTAGATTGGGACATAATTAATTTTGAACAATAATCCAGGTTTTCTAGTCTAGCTTTCAAATCATTCCACGACAAGAAATTCGATATAAATTGATTTATAGCGAGAGATGATTTTATACCCACAAAGGAGTAAAACTGAAAATTATATTTACACACATACACACACACATAGAAACGCACACACACACACACACACACACACACACACACACACACATAGATAGATAGATAGATAGATAGATAGATAGATAGATAGATAGATAGATAGATAGATTTAGAATCAAATTCGTTGCGTGAAAATAATCTTCGGAAATGTATTAAACCGTTTCTCCCTCCAGTTATAGATTAAATAGTAGGATAGATTAGGTTCTATAGCCTTGGTTGGCAACTACTCTATCGAAAAAATATCAACCTAATACAGAAAAAAAAATAAGTAGTAGGCTACCTGAGAGGAAGAATCCGGTTATAATGGCTAGGCCCCACCCTTTTACAGTCAAACCAATCAAATGTAACCTTAACTTCTACTCAGTCAGCTTCTTTGCGCGTACTTCCCGCCTGTGGAATACCCTCCGTATACTTGCTTCCCTGAAAGCTCCACTCTCCAAGAATTTAAATGCAAATTCAATTGCCATCTCTTATCTTCTTGACTCACATCTTTTCCATGAAAACCTTTGTATTATATTCTTCATCCTTTCCACTCTACTCTCATGCAGCCCTCTTCACACCTGCATCATCATCCTATTCTTACTCATTCTCTGCTTCCCGTGTAACTTATTCCTCTTTCTCATCACTCACCGTAACCCCCTGCGCACCAGTGGCAGTTCTGCCCTGCTTGGGGTGAAATGGTTTTAAATATACCTCTTATAAGACCTTTCCACAACGTTAATGTGCTAGAGAAGAAACCATCTGAGAAGTATCGACGCTTTAAAAAAATGCGAAAGAGAATATACAAGATTAAAAAACCCGTTCGTAAAAATACGGGTACTATGTTATTTTTTTTTTTAAAGAACTTCTCTAGGTACTTTTATAATATTCGAGAGATTTCTTTTCATTTTTTAGAGATTACTGCAAATACTGATGTATCCAAAGATGTAATTCCTTGTGAATAGTGTTGATGAGGGAAAATTTCCCAACCAAGATGAAACATTATTTTAAGAAGCGATTTGGTACACTTGTTGACTCAATATAAGGCAATGCATCGAATGAAGTTAATTAAAATGAAATCTCAGGAAGAACAGCAAATGTTATATACTACTGCGGAATCTTGACAGACAACGAGTAACACATATCTATAAAAATTTAATCTTACCTGACACTTGTGTGGAGCAGGAGGGAAGCCGGAGAGTGTCATGCACATAAAGAGTCCGTCGAGAGTCGGAAGTCGGGAGTCGGAAGCCAGCGGAAGTCTTCTCCGTCGCTTTTAACGAAAATTTTAGATTTTTATATACTTAAAAATCCCACGAATTTTTGGATTTTGGGAGTTTTTTTTATAACAATCATATCACCCCAAGCAAGGCATTTTACTGCCACTGTTTTGCAGGGGGTTACAAAGAAGGAAAGTTATGAGAAAGAATGACAGGTTATAAGGAGTGACAGGAAGTGGGTAAGAGAAGGATGAGAATACTGATGGGAGTGGAGTGGACAGAGAAAGGAGCATGAGAGAGAGGATCCAAGTCAGTGAGATAGGAGATCACTATTGACTTTACATTTAAATTCTTGGAGATTATAGCTGTTGGGAAAGCAAGTAAATGGAAGAGAATTACACAGGCGGGAAGTGCGAGAAAAGAAGTTGCTGGGGTTGAATTTTGTTTACAATTTATTGGTTTCACAGTAAATGGGTAGCACCTAGTTGCTAATCTTGTGGCTCGAGTAAATTTATATATAGGGGGTACCAGTGAGCTAAGTTCACCGGAGCAGAAGCCGTGAAAGTATTTGTAGAAGAGACACAGGGAAGCCACATTGCGCCGGTGAGAAAGTGACTGTATCCGAGCTGCCAAGTCGGCATCTATCACATAACATATTTTCCGATGGATTTTGTCAAGAACACCTTGGGGGATAGCAGGAGCACCCGACCAGATGTGGCAGCAGTATTTAATGTACGTTTTGTTCATTTTATCAACGGCCGGATGTATTCGTCAATCATACTGGGCGTCCATCGTTTTTTTATCCGGTTGTCGATTGTTTTTTTCGTTGCAGTTTGTTGAAATTTTCTACGACCGGATATATCAGTCAACCACCCTTGTTATCTGTTGACCTTACCTACAGCCGGATGTGCCTCTCAATTACTTCCGCCATTCAAAGTAATATATCACACAATAACAAGATTAGAAGGAAAATTCAAACCATTCTAATATTACATGTATTCTTTATGAACCATAAAACTTAATTACCTATCATTTTCTTGGCAACTATTAGTGATTAATTTTAGTTTTATTGCCTCGTTTACCGTAACACTTGGTATATTGTTTGATCTGGTATATAAATAAATTCTAACTTCTACATTTAGCTTTAAGCATAAAATTGCTGAAAAATTCGTGCCATTAATAAAAGTCAGAAACTAGTCAATAAGCATAACAAATACACTGCGAAGAATATAAGATGCAATGAAAAAAAAAATCAGCCAAGATTGGGATTCTGCTACGTAACAAAAAGAATGGTAAGGAAATAGAGTCAGCTAAGAGTTTTGGCATAAGAGAGAAAAGTAAATCGCTGATGTAATGAATTAATTTCTTTTTTTAAATACATTGGACTACTTTATGATTGGCATTGAAATATTAAAGACCCAAAATTGCCCTGTTTTAATTTTATCTTTACTAAGCTTATATTAAATATTTCTTTTGAAATTCGGGTTTGGACAACTCTATCTGATTAGAATATATAATAGAAACTGAAACGAATCATTTTATTTCTATATTCTCCCATCCTTTATTGAAACTTGATTTCTTCAATATACTTTAGATTTTATCTGAAATGATAGTCGGCCTGGAGTATTTGATGGCTTATAAAAATGAAATTTAAATGAATGTTAAACCGCCTTTAATATATGTTTTTAAAATACTGAAAAAGAAAAAAAATAATCAACACAAAAAGATTATATAAAATGCCTTTATTAAAAGCATAAACGATGTACTTAAATTTCATATAACGTTAAAATGAAGTAAACTGTTTTATAAAATCAATTTTGATTTTGTGTTAAAAAGAAATATTTTCAATGGTAAATCTAAAATACAGTATAGATCATAAATAAGTCTTAATTTATTATTACAACTCGAAGTTTTATTTTTTGAAATAAAAAATATAGTGTTCTTTTTAACGTAAAATAAATTCATATTCATTTCTCTTTATGAAACACATTTAAAAATTCTCTATAAAACCGACCTTAGACATCTTAGCGACTCCTCTTTCTGTTTTTCCTTTCTTTCTTGTAGCATTCCCTAAAGACCCGTATATATATATATATATTCCCTTCTATCCTTGTAGTAAAACATGGATAGTTCATTCTTTGTGTAATGACATGGTGCAGCGTACGTGTTGATTAACGACAGAATGAATGAACATAAAAAAATTATAATATGATATTAAGACGCTTTTATTAGAAACTTTGGGAAGACGGTTTTTCCATAGGGCTGTATGGAACAAAACCATAATAATATTTGTTTTCAATAATTAGTTTTCAGTGGTCATTTTAAATAAGATTTTTCATATTCTCCCAGAGAGTTGGCACCGCTATCGGTAAATTTTCGTTTTAGGACCCGAAGGCCTTTACCCCTTCAAATCTTTCCAAACATCCCTATTTCCGTGCGAATGTATATGCTTAACGCAAATCGATAATTGTTTATTGAAGAAACCTACCTTTTTTCATTTTATCGAGAAGAAAATATGGAACTTCATGTCGCTGTTTATCTCACCTCCTAACCACGGTTAGAAAATGTTATTCACTGCAGACTGAATTCACGCGTAGATTTACGATTTTTCGGTCTTTTTGCTTCTATTTTGCGATTAATGCGCGGAAAATGATTTCCGAAATACAACAAACCGCGGAGTAATTGCTGCCAGAGGGAGTAAATAGAACGAATTCAGTATACTACGTCTCACTTCATTCAGCGGTTAATCAGATATGAGAACGGTGGTAAGGGGTGAGATATAGTCCAATTTATTTCTGGTCGATAACATGAAAAAAAGGGAGGTTTCTTCTATAAATAATTATCGATTTGAATTCAGCATATCCATGTGCTTGGAAATAGGGTTATTTTGGAAAGATTTGAAGGGGTAAAGGCCTTCGGATCCTAAAACGAAAATTTACCCCGTCATCTTCCTTCTAGCAGATATAAAGAGGTCAAAATAGAAGGGCAACACTGGGGATGAGAGCTGAGATAACTGAAATCGTCGTATTGATTAAACAAACAATTCATGATCAAAGAGAGGAAGAAATTTAAAGTTACAAATCACAAACTGTTCACTTTCTAAATTAAGAATAAATATGTCGTGGGTGTTTTAGAAAATGTGCGTTGTCGTACAGTGGATATCGGCTCGGAACGTGAAACAGGGGAGCCGAGTTCGAATTCCAGTTGAATCCATTGTATTCACTTATGCACAAATAACCTTGGGAAAGGTATTAATCCGTCTCTTCCTTCCAGTTATGGGTTAAATAGCAGGACAGATCGGATTCTATAGCCTTAGTCGGCAACCAGTCTACCGCAGAAAGAAATGGCAACCTACTGCAGGATAATCTTCTGCCCAGTCAGTCATGTCTCTTTCGTGACATGATCGCCCAAGCGTGTATCACGTATGGCACTTAACTAACTGACTAACATAGTTTCGCGTAGTTAAAATCCAATTGGCTAATTCCTTACCCAGATCAGGCTTTTTTCAGTAAAAGTAGCAAAGTACTTCACGACTAAAGCCTAGATAATTTTAAGTAACGAATGATAAGTTAAAATCAGGTAATCTATATAATCTATACGTTGCAATCCTATCATACGAATGGTGAGATATATATTCCTTTTTTTTTTGTTTTATGGGGCATGCACTTGATTTGCTTCTTTCTTTTAAAGAAGTAAGAGGGTACAAATAAAAAGTTTTGAAATTTAGAAAATGTTCTATTTCACTGACACTGACGTGAATTTATTTTTAATTCAAATCACCCCGAGCAAGGCGGTAACGCCACTGATGTGCAGCGGCCTACATAAGAGTAAAAGCACTAAATAGAAGGGAGTAAAAAGAAGGACAAACCATTTAGAAAGGAGCAAGAGAAGAGAGGGAATACAGGTGTGATGACAGTTGCAAAGGTGGAGAGAAAGGAAAGGATATACAGGGTGGTGAGGAAAGAACTAGGCTCAAGTGGTTAATAGATGAGTATTGACCTTGCATTTAAATTCCTGGGGGTTGTAGCCGTCAGGAAAGCAAGAATAAGGAAGCGAGTTCCACAGGCGAGAAGTGCGAGGAAAGAAGCTGCAAGAGTAGAATTGTCGTCTGCATTTGGTTGATCTAACTGTGAATGTGTGAGACCCAGTTGCCAGTCTGGTTGCACGAGTAAACACCTGTTGCAGAGACACCAGTGACTTAAGTTCGTTGGAGCAGAATGAGTATTATTGCTTTACTTCTTTTGTTCTTTCTTTTTGTCGCGTGAAACAAACAGCATCACTGATATATCTTATCCGTCTTATCAGGTGATCATTATATACTAGTTCATTATTTTCCGATATACTGGCAGGGCATGGCGTATTTTCTAATAGGCTAAATTATAATATGATAATAATGCCGAAGAAAAAAAATAGTCATTTATTGGTGGCAGTGATTCTATAAACTGTGCTAGTGAATCGCTTTCACATAGACAAATAGTTACTAATATCAGAGAAACTTAACTTGTTCCTCTGATTCAGAAATTATCAATATTTTGGAATATAAACATTAAAATGAAACACTCAAAACAGCAGGTCTAGTCTGCATAGGTTTTAAAAAATGATGATTATTATGGGGAAAACTTTAATATAGACGAATTGGATGACAATAACAGGAAAAACTGTAGGTAGAAAAAAGACAAAAAATGGACTAACAAAACTATATATTTGAAGTCATATATGATAGGTAAAAATGAATGGTCTAAGAGCAATATGAAACATGTGAAAAAAATATGGTGGCAAGAAAGTGATAAGAGGAAAAGAAATTCTAAAGAAATTTTAATGACGTGAATGGAAGACTACAGATTGCAAAACAAAAAAAAATGTAACGATGTCAGCCAAGCAGTAATGGAAGGTGATGGTAATTGAGAACGAAATCACAAAAACGATGGAAGTAAAGAAAATGGGAAGATGAAATCAGATCTACACCGAAAATCAGCGAATCAAATAATCCGCGAAAATAAAATTAAAGCTACGTGGTTCATTTCACCATAAGAAAAACGTTTGAATAATAAGATGAGGATAACAGGGAAAGAAGAAAATTTAAGTAAGTTTCAGCGAACAAAGTCAGGATGTTAATAAATAGAGAAAAAAAAAATGAAGTGCATTTGTGTTTACGAGCAGGAACAAATCAAAGGATGAGAAAATTATGAAGGCTAGAATAGAAGTTTAGTAAATAGAGGTAAAAAAATTGTATTCGAAGATGAAGTTTTTATTAACGAAACAAATATAAGAAATTTGGCTTTTAATACAACTATGACAAATGAGAAGGATAAGAAATTTGATTTTGCAGGAGTTTGAGAAAAATAGCGACAAATGAAAAGTTCCAACAAAATATATATATATATATATATATATATATATATATATATATATATATATATATATATATAATGATATGCGCTAAAAAGTCTGCCTATTTCCACCGAACGCCCATAGCTCATGGGTAGAGTCGCCGACTGACGCCATTTCGGTCGGGTTTCAATCCTGGGTAAAAAAGCAATCGGAATGTAACCGTACTGATGAGCTGTGATACGGCGAAACGGATCTGTCTGCGGATGACAATATATATATATATATATATATATATATATATATATATATATATATATATATATTCATGCCAGTATACCCTCATGTAACCAATAGCCCACCACCACCAGTTCGTCACCGCCTGAGGCCATCTGGCACGCTAAAAATGGACCTGTCTCCGTGGTTTAATTTTCTCTTTTTAATTCCACTCTGTTAATAATTTAAATGTTCTGTGTTCACTATATATTAAATGTTCATTCTTTGATAATGCCGTATGTAAGCCGAAAGCTCAGACCCGATAAAAATCAACAATGACTGCGATTTCTTGTCGTCTTTTAATGACAGCCCTATCAAGCTAATCAGATCATACGAAAGCATCTTACACAAAGTAAATAGAGAGAACTTGTCTATATTATTCAATGAAACCTGTATTAATGAAAAAATGCTGCCAAAATACACACACAACACACACACACACACACACACACACACATATATATATATATATATATATATATATTACGGAATTAACAAAGATTAACGAAACTGGTTATAAACTAATTTCTTTGAACAGTATTTTTGATCGATACTCGTATTTAAGTAGATATTCTGTTTATAATCAAACAGTATTATATATTTATTTCTACCGGCCTGATTATTTACTTTAATCATCATGTTACGGAAATTAACGAAGATTAACGAAACTTGGTTATATACAACTGACAGTTTGAAATGATTTGTTTGAACATTATTTTTAATCGATACTCGTATATATATATCGAAAATCTAAGTGAGCCAATAACCTACCACGGTTGCGCTTAACAGCTCGTCAGGGAAAACTGTGTTGGGTGTTTTGTGCACTCTACTTTCGTATTAAGCTCTTTTTGTTAAGGCTTTTTTCTTGGTTTTTTTTCCTTTCTCACGAATGCTTGGCTCAGGTATTTAGTTTGCTTCTTTGTATTAGCTCCCGGTGATGTTCAAGACGATCTCAGTTGTAGTTTAATTATTGATAATATTGACAAAATTACTTCTCTTGTTATTGGTATTATAACTATAATTAATATTAATATATATATATATATATATATATATATATATATATATATATATATGCATGTATATATATATTCCAATTGTAAACGAGTTATTACGCGACCTAAGTTTTTACCATGATGGATATAATTCCTTGTATTCCGTCTTCAAAAACTCCCTCCCACGTGAGCACTAAAAAAACACCGTTACGTTAGCGTTCTTAAAAATAAAACGTTAAACGGCAAAATCAGTTATTGAAAATCGCCTGAAGACACTACTCATGGAAGAAACCTAGGTCGCGTAATAACTCGTTTACAAATGAAAAATATTCAAAAGTTCTACAATATAATTTTATTGAACACATTTTAATACCAATGTACATGTGTTTAATCTTATGACAAGAAACTAAGTAATTAAACAAACAAACAGTATATATATATATATATATATATATATATATATATATATATATATATATAGTGTATCAAGGCAGCAGATAATTTTCTAAATATATAATATTAAATATAAGAGACAATGAATGTTTATTACGTTTAATCATGAGCCGTTCTAAACAACGTATTTTGGCTTTAATTTCAAGTGAAAATAAAGACAAAAATTCTCCAAAATTTGAATATCTTTTTTTATTAAATTTGTTCTAAGCTTTCGGCTCACATAAGCCAACTTCAGAGAGGTTACAGGGACGTTAACATAAAAACATCCACCATCAAAGATGATTTTATCTTGTGTTGACATAAAACTTAACAATAAACTTAACAATAGCTCTAACAATATTGAAAATATAAACAATATTAGTGTACGTCAAAATAAACATAAAACTATTAACTTATACTACTGCAACCAAATATATAATAATTTCAAACAATAGGAAAAATCTCTCAAAAACATAAACCAACAAATAATAATAATCAAATTAAGCTCATCATATATTATAAAATTTTTTAGACAATTGCCCTCATAGTCTCTAATAACCCTACAATCACTCAATTAAATTCTCTACAGAAAACCAATGGCGTATATTAATTTTTATGCCCGTTCAGAGATTGTATCTCTGGTACTAATAATAAACCCACTACATATATTTGTTTTACTACAACCATGCTCTCCCGTAAACTTACCTGTCACCTCTCTGATCAGAGTTCAATTAAACAGCATTTGTTAGAAAAACATAGCCATGTAGGTAATATCAGACAGATTTTAGTCAACAATACAATAATACTCATACACACTGTAAAAAGGACCTTCAGATATTAAAGGCCATTTTCATGAAATCAAAACAACCCACACTTAATAAAATCACGTTTAAATCTAGTCAGAAAACATTACACTTCATTTCAATATATGGTTATGTTAACATTTCGTGTTTCCTTGTTATATTCAGTACCACATCAGGCAATATCGCCTGATGGTGTACTAAATATAGCAACGAAACACGACAGCTCTTGTGCAGCGAAAAATAGGTTTTCATTATAAACTCCAATAATAAGAATGTGTGTGTGTGTGTGTGTGTGTGTGTGTGTGTGTGTGTGTGTGTGTGTGCGTGTGTGTGTGTGTGTGTGTGTGTCTGAATATTTTCGCTTTTGGCCGATGAAAACCGTGCTTGAATATCACGATTGTCGAATCTTTGGAAATTGATAAAGATCATGTTAATAGGAATGTAAATTATTAGAATAATACGAAACTGTCCGATTTGAAAAGAACTTCAATAAAATAGAAAGATTTGATTGACTGGCAAATCAAAAATGTAATCAAACTAAGGAAGCAAATTATTTAGAATGAACAGAATCAAAATGTTTAAAGTTTCATTAACAATGGAAAGAAAAAGAATGATGGGAAATAAAATGAAAATTAACAAAGATTAAGAGGAAAAATACAAAAGAACGAATGGTGAGTAGGAAAAGAATTAAAAAGTAAGGTATAAAGGGTGGAAAGTTGAATGGTTTTAGATGGAAGAAAGAAAATTGCAATAGCAAATTAAATAAATTAATGAATAAAATTATAGGAAACAAATGAACGAATGAAGCGATAAGTTTTTTAAAAGAGACTGAAGAACAAAAGAAATGAAAACAAACAGATGTCAAAGATGTTAACAGTGAAGAAAAGCAAAACAAAAATGAAATAAAATCTATAGAAGAGAATATAGAAGAAAGGAAGAATAAAGAATAGAAACAAGGACAAATAAAAGATTAGAAAATATTTTTTAAAAAAACCACACAAATGAAAATTCACAAAAAACAAATTAGTAAACGGGGAAGTGAAATTAAAAAAATAAAGTAGAAGCAAATTAGAAGGAATGAAAGAAAAAAAATCTACCGGACTTTATACAAAAATCTTAAAAATCTTAAAAAAAGATGACAATTTAAGAATGAAAAAAAAGAGAAATATGAAAAATGGATTAACATTTGACAATGAAAAGAAAAGAGAAATATGAAAATAGATTAAAATTTGAGAATGAATAGAAAAGTGAAATCTTAAAAAAATGATTAATATTTGAGAATGAAAAGAAAAGAGAAATCTTAAAAAAAGGATTAAAATTTGAGAATGAAAAGAAAAGAGAAATTTTAAAAAAAGGATTAAAATTCGAATATTTAAAGAAAACAGAAATTTTTAAAAAATATTAAAATTTGAGAATGAAGAGAAAAGAGAAATATTTAAAAAGGATTAAAATTTGAGAATAAAAAGAAATGAGAAATCTTAAAAATATTATTAAAATTTGAGAATGAAATGAAAAGCGGAATCTATAAAAAGTATTAAAATTTGAGAATAAGAAAAGATGAATTTTTAAAAATATTAAAATTTGAGAAGGAAAAAAAAGAGAAATCTTAAAAAAGGATTAATATTTGAGAATGAAAAGAAAAGAGAAATCTTGAAAAGAGATAAAAATTTGAGAATGAAAAGAAAAGAGGTATCTTAAAAAAGGATTGATATTTGATAATGAAAAGAAAAGAGAAATCTTGAAAAGGGATTAAAATTTGAGAATGAAAAGAAAAGAGAAATCTTAAAAGATGGATTAAAATTTGAGAATGAAAAAAAGAGAAATATTATAAAAAGGATTAATGTTTGAGAGTGAAAATAATAGAGAAAACTTAAAAAGCGATTAAAATTTGAGAATGAAAACAAAAGAGAAATCTTTAAAAATGGATTAAAATTTGAGAATGAAAAGAAAAGAGAAATATTTAAAAAGGATTAAAATTTGAGAATGAAAAGAAATGAGAAATCTTAAAAATATTATTAAAATTTGAGAATGAAATGAAAAGCGGAATCTAAAAAAAGTATTAAAATTTGAGAATAAGAAAAGATGAATTTTTAAAAATATTAAAATTTGAGAAGGAAAAAAAGAGAAATCTTAAAAAAGGATTAATATTTGAGAATGAAAACAAAAGAGAAATCTTTAAAAATGGATTAAAATTTGAGAATGAAAAGAAAAGAGAAATTTTAAGATAGGATTAAAATTTGAAAATTAAAAGAAAAGAGATATCTTAAATGATGGATTAATATTTGAGAATGAAAAGAAAAAAGAAAGCTTGAAAAGGGATTAAAATTTGAGAATGAAAAGAAAACAGAAATCTTAAAAAAAGGATTAAAATTTGAGAATGAAAAGAAAAGAGACATCTTAAAAAACGGATTAAAATTTGAGAACAAAAAGAAAAGAGAAATCTTAAAAAGGATTAAAATTTGAAAATTAAAAGAAAAGAGAAATCTTAAAAGATGGATTAATATTTGAGAATGAAAAGAAAAGAGAAAGCTTGAAAAGGGATTAAAATTTGAGAATGAAAAGAAAAGAGAAATCTTTAAAAAAAGATTAAAATTTGAGAATGAAAAGAAAAGAGAAATCTTAAAATGGATTAAAATTTGAGAATGAAAAGAAAAGAGAAATTTAAAAAAAAAGGATTACAATTTGAGAATGGAAAGAAAAGAGAAAGATAAAAATAAGGAAACCAAACATGAAAACACTTTCAGAAAGAAAGAAAATTAGAAAGAAAATGAAATAGAAAAACGCAGTGCAAAATAGTACGATATTCAAAAAAGAAAAAAGCAAAGAAAAAACAAAATTTGAGAATTAAAAGGAAATAGAATTATAAAAAAAATAAGCCGAAGCCTGAAAGAAAGAAAAAAGAGAAATGGATTTGAAATGATTAAATATAGACGAAATTAAAGTAACGAAGAGTACGAAATACAAACACTCAAGCACACACAAACAAACACTCACACACACACACACACACACACACACACACATATATATATATATATATATATATATATATATATATATGCACATATATAGGTGTGAACTTGCGACTTCGGGTTTCACGCTCTTGCGATCCTCAGGAAAACTTATTAATTTTTTTAAAAAAATTGGCTATATGTAGGGCTGCGTATATTGTTGTATTTTTGTTGAAGTAGGACGGAAATTGGGAAGAAAACTTTTGGTCGTGACTAACGCAGACATCTATACACACTTGCAAAGACAAACACACGCGCCCACCTGTCCGCCCACCATGGCTCACACAAACATAACTATAAGCGAACTGTATGACAAATATATATATATATATATAGAGAGAGAGACACATTGTAAACACACACACACACACACACACACACACACATACACACACACACACATATATATATATATATATATATATATATATATATATATATTAGATGTAGTACAAAGAAACAGTCGGTTAACAGTGCACTGTTTGTAGTAATTTACTTTTTTGAAAAGTACTCAGTACTTAGTAGAGCAATATGTATAGAAATATTTTTGTAAGTGATTTGCTGCAAAATATAAATACTTATAATATATATATATATATATATATATATATATATATATATATATATATGTATATATATAACCCGATTTTTTTAACCCTTCTATAGTCCGATTTTTTTCGATTATCGATATTTATCGGGGTATCTCGACACAAAACCTAGCTAAGAACACTCGCAGATGCTTATAGTACAGCTGTGTAAATTTTCAAGAAAATCGGTTCAGCCGTTTTGGAGTCTATATTTAACGGACAGACACACAGACACACGCACACACAGAGACAAATTTCCATTTATAAATGTTTATATATATATATATATATATATATATATATATATAGAATGACAAAAATAATAATAATAATGATAAGTAACTACGGTATAAATTCAACAAAAAATATAAAGAACATGAAAATCACAAATCGGAAGATGAGAAACCAATGTAAAACTTGAGAATGCTAAAACCTTTTCGGAAAGTAATAATCAATAAAAATAAATTTAAAAAATACATATCGACAAGAAGATGAAGTGCTTTAATGAACGAAACAAAAAAAAACGACAAAGATGGCCAAGAATTCGGAAGTTGTAAGCCTCCTCGTAGGTCACCATGAGCAAAATCAAAGACAAGAACAAAAAACACAACAAAGCCTCGCTAAGAAAAGATTAAGTGACGAGAAATCTAAAGAAAGCTGAGATTGAAGATGCTTATGTGCAATCGATTTAGCATTTGCGAACTATTTGTGTTGAGGGCAATGAGTAGTTCACTTGAGAAGCCGTACATCAAACTAATTTAGTGCAAAGCAAGACTTTTATATGTCTGTCTGGCCATTGACTGGTCGATATTATCATTATGAGAAGAGTTCAAATATTAACAGGAAGTAGGATAGAGGCGTTGAGTAGGGAATAAAAAAGGGAGAAAAAAGATGTCGGTAATAAAAACCGGAAATGATGACAAAGAAAAATAAAGAAAAATGATGACGAAGTGGAAAACAGCAGGAAAGAATGAAGGATATAGTAAAAGTGAAAAACAATGAAGAAAATAGAAATATAAAATAATTTAAATAAGAAAGAAACAAAAAAGGAACAAAGGAAAGATAGAAGGAAGGAAAGGATGAATTAAAGGAAGAGACAGAATTTAATAAACGAATACTGTAATGTAGAAGAAATTAACTAATTAATTACCGAAATAATATCTCCTGTGAACGAATTTGCTAGTCATTTCTTTTTTCACAGAAAGTACCTAACATTTAAATTTAAACAAACTTAGCGCCTGTGTTTTCTTTATATTATTCTCCAAGCAAAGTTGAGTCACTTCTGTGTGGATGCCATCATAAATCAAGGTGGCACAATCGATTCTCAAGATTTTTAATATAGCTAGATACATTCTAGAGTAAAGAGGGACAGAAGCGTATAATATTTAAGAGTAAAAAACATAAAGAAACAAGCAAACAAAAATAAACAGATGTATAAATAAAAACAAACAAAAGATATTTAAAGAAAGTTAAAAACGAAATATCTAAACTTATTTATAAATGGAACTTTGTGTGTGTGTGTCTGTGTGTGTGTGTCCGTTACCTATAGCCTCCAAAACGGCTGAACAGATTTTCTTGAAAATTTACACAGTTGAACTATAAGCGCCTGCGAGTGTTCTTAGCTAGGTTTTGTGTCGAGGTACACCTGATAAATATCAAAATTCGATAATCGAAAAAATCGGGTTATAGAAGGAATCGTCCAATTTTAATCAAATTTGATACACTCATAGACAAAGACATAAGAAATGATATTTAGAAGTTTCAAGGTTGCAGTTCTTACAATCGTGCAGAAAATCGACAATATATATATATATAAAAAGCAAGATGTTTGTCTGTGTGTCTGTTTATCTGTGTGTACAAATCCACAATTTTTATCCGATTCTCACCAAACTTCACACAATTATTCTTTTGGCTGAGTCTGAGCTCCAGGACCATGGATTAGTTTTAAAGTTTTCATTACACCTGAGCAACGCCGGGCTATACTGCTAGTTATAGATAAAGAAAGAACGGTTTACTAAAATAAAAAAAGAAATGACGAGAAAGAATTGACAGAAAAGAAAAAAAAATGAAGAGTTTAAAAAAAAGAAGGAATTATTGAAATAAATAAATTAGAATGAAATATTGAAAATAACAATGAAGAAAAAATGTGAAGAAAGAAAGGAAAGAAAAAAATACAGAAATTATAAATACCAAAATATATTTAAATAAAGAAAGCGAGCATTACTAGAGATAAAAAAGGAGAAGACATTGAAATAATTAGAAAGAAATAATGAAGAAAATGAGGAGTATTGATAAAATAATGAACAAAGAATCAAAGAAAGGTAAAAAGGAAGGAATGAATATTTAAAAAAAGTAATGAAAAAAATGAATGAAATTACTGAAATGATTAGACCGATAGAAAATATATTGAAAAAATGATGTGGAGAAAGAAAAACAATGCGGGAAAATGAGGAGGCAGAAAAATAAAAGAAAGAATGTTTAAAGAACGAGAAGAAAAAACTCGTCTATTTTGAAGTAAGGTCGTTTGGTAAGAACAAATTTGAACTTAACATTGATTGTTTCTATAGTTGATAAGAACTTGTCTCGGGAGTTAATAAGAAACGACTTCCCTTGAGAAAAGAGGCAAATAATAAAAAGATAGAATTCCTCAGTAATTTTGCCTGATAGCTTAAGATTTTATCATGAATACATATTTAGGTTCGCATGTAAATATATGCATCCGATAGTTTGGACATGTATAAATATAAAGGTGTATACCATATTTAAACATGAGTCGAGTACATATCTATATACAAGGTAAACGCAAAGACTCACTTATTTATATTGATTCAGCTTTGGCTATATATAGACACACCATGCATGGAATACTGCTGCCATATATGGTCAGGCGCCCCCGCTGTTTATCTCAGTGTTCTTGACAGGCTCCAAAAAGAGAATCACTGATTTGAGAGATACCGACTTGGCGACTCGACTCTAGCCACTTTCTCATCGACGATATGTGGCTTCCCTCTGTCTGTTCTATAAATATTTTCATGGCTTCTGCTCCGTCGAACTTTAGTCACTGGTGCCCCTACCACAGGAGTTTACTCGTGCAATCAGACTGTAAGTAAGATTTTGATTGCCAGCCTCTCCGGTGTCATTATGTTTGATTTGGGCTGATTGGCTTTTTGTAATATCTGGATGGCTTTCCATCCACCCGAATTTGATGGTTGTTCAATGTTATTTCCTCCATTCAGGCAATAATGTCCAAATATAGTATCCGCCTGATGATTGTTGCGATGTTTATTAATGACTCTTCAGAGGCACTCAGTTGACGTTGACTCATGTTGATCACTCCTTTCACTGCGGAGCTATTAACCTTGTGTGTCATGTACTGATCTGTTCACTTATCGTATTGGCGGATCTTGACTACATCACATTCTTGTCTGAAGTATTTATCCAGATCATGCTGGGTCAGCATGAGGTATTTTCCGTCAGTAATTCTGTCGAGAAAGATATCGGATTACAATTTTCGATTTATTCAATAGCTGTACTGGATTCTTTCTCGGGAATAAGTGTGTCCTGCTTTTTTTTTTTTTTTTTTGCAAGCAGATTGGCATCTTCTTAAATTGAATAAATGTGAAGGGTTTATTGGAAAAATACAAAAGATTTGTGATACATGTAACATTAGGACGATCTTGAAAATTGTTTATTTCACTTCGAAGACACCTTTTTTGTGTAATACATTCTTTAGAGGAGAACATGATTAAGGACTGTGTATACGCCATCCCATGCAGCTATTATCAGAAAATCGTGCGCCTCTTAAGATAAGACGCCAAGAATACCGTATTGCCGTAACAAAAGGAGAAAAGAAAATCATGCGTAGTTAACCAGATATAGAGGAAAACGGAAGAATAAAGCCACCTGTTGTATGAAATGGAAATAATAGACAAAGAAAACTACGGGAAAATACGAAAACTTAAGGAATCAGCGCATATACTTGTACACAAAAATATAACGAGTCGGCCAAGCATAATAATGAATTCTATATGAAAACCAGTAATATGGAATGTTGGAGAAAAACAATAACAAACAACGAAATTACAAGATTAGCACCGTTACAAAATATTGGGACTGAGGCATTAGGCTTATAAGTAAAAAAAATTCTTACTCTGACACATGACCACGTTGATAAAAGTTAGTTAAATCCAATGTCTTGATCCAAAGCGCTGTGATTTTAATACACGTCTACAGCAGAGGTGAACAAAATTTCGAGAGTTGAATTAGAGAGTGAGGATTAATACAAAGACATCTGGAAGTCGCATGGCTCATGGAACTAGAACAATATACTTTGGTGAACAAGATAAAGGGTTCCGTTCAAAATGTCACACATTTGAAGAAGGCCAAAGCGTACAACGCAGTCTGTCACATGAGAAAACTTGAGAAATTCACTCAGTAATGTAAATATCTTCATCTACTAATGACCCACTTTTCTACTTTCAACTACATGCCAAAGAGTCAATATTTAGTCAGATAAGATGACGAAAACGAAAAAAAAATGTTGTATAAAAATAAGTAAGGAAAAAAATGTTCGCTATTAGTCGCTTTCAAATTCGTCTGAATTTTTGTTTTCGGCCTCATCGCTTTTCACAATCAGCCTCTCATGAGAAGTCAAAGTGGAATTAAATCGAGGAGCCAAAGGCGATGAGTAATATCAAAACCCATGTGGGAGAAAGTTATTCGAATGTGTAAAAGGCTGACTCAAATATCATTCAAGTTAAATGTAATATACTCATTTCGGATACGCTTTCTACGTTTGCAAAAACGAAAATTTTGTGTTGTATATTAATTCTGTATCAAAACACTAATAATGTAAACGCGCTTCTTTTAAATTACATATATGTGTGTGTGTGTGTGTGTGTGTGTGTGTGTGTGTGTGTGTGACTGTGTGTGTGTGTTTATATATATGTATATATATATAAGGTGTGCATGTATATATATGTGAGCGTAAATTCGTATATATATATATATATATATATATATATATATATATATAAATGTGTGTGTCTATATATATGTGTGTGCATGTGGTGTGAGTACATATATATATATATATATATATGTCTAGCCACACTGATGAGCTGTGATACAGCGAAACAGGCTATGTGGATGACTAATATATATATATATATATATATATATATATATATATATATAGTCATCTGCAGACAGATCTATTTCACAATATCACAGCTCTTCAGTACGGTTAGACATCCGATTGCTTTTAACCCAGGATTGAAACCCGACCGATTTGGAGTCAGTCTGTGATTCTACCTCTGAGCTACGGGCGCTCAGTAGAAGGAGGCAGACATTTTAGCGTGTATATTATCATTATTCACGCCTAATAGCTGAGAGTGTTCTAATTCATTGCTGAATGAACGCTGCGTAGATGCCAGAGTAGATACTGTTTTTCAAAGTCTAACACTATTCCAGAGTGCTCAATCAGTGAAACCTGTTAACATCTATCTATCTATCTATCTATCTATCTAGCTAGCTAGCTAGCTGCCTAATTGCCAGTATATTATGCAAGATTTTAATGATTAAAATTTATTATCAAAATATGGTTTTGTTACTATTTTGAAAATGATACCCTGTTATCATGTGGTAAATGTCATTATTAACGTCTGCAAAATGTCAATATAACCATCAGTATATATGCGTCGAACTATAAAATAAAATAATGCAGCACGCTTGTAATATCTATTACCTGCGATCACTTTCATTGAATTTGTAACCTGATCAACTCTATATTTTAAGTTTTTTTTTTCAGTGAATCTATCTATCTCCGTCTAGACTTTGTGAAGGTTGTTTATCTGTAGATACTTTCAAACTCCAATAATTATTTTATTGTAGTAGATAGACTGGACTATCACCCGGTTCACACTCCACCCACGCCTATTGAGTAGGTGTAGAGGCTCATCCCTTGTTTCCTGTTTAGGATGTGGTTTCCGGCTTTCTCTTTTCCAATCTATTCACTCTTACGTGTCCCCCTGCACACCAGTAGCGTTGCCGCATTGCTCGGGGTGGCGTGATTAAAAAAAAAAATAGCATACAAGGCCTGACAGCAACGCTCTACACAATTAACTCTTGCGAGTTTTATTGGGTAAACATTAATTAAAAAATATAAATATACCGATTTCAAACGCTGATTATTAAAGTAGCGCTCAGTATCTAGCATATTGCACTAATCTGCATTAACATGGCCTTTTCTTAGATATATATTGCGTAGTTAGGCAGAAATTTGATCAATTCAATCGACAAGACATATCTGCTGTATTTTTGCCAAATCTTAAATAACATGCTGTCCATCTACATCTCAGTTAATTTATACTGTGTATCTTTGAACGCCTCATTTTGGTCTATACCCTGGTGTTTGGAAGGACTGCTAAAATTCCAATTAATTAAAGTAAACTTATAACCCATAAACATGTCATGTGTAAAAAAGTTTCCCCTCCGTAATAGAAAAGTATATACATAAAATGCTTACACATCATTATTATTATTATTAGTGGTATTAGTAATAGTAGTACCTGAGATAATCTTGAAACTATACTATAATAAGATCCGTGTGTTTCCGTTCGAGAGAATTTTGTATTAAGGCCAAACAATAAAATAATTCTTCTTCTTCTATGTACCGTGTTCCTTCTTGACGAAGGCGATCAAGGCCTTCCACGTTTCCTTATTCTTTATACATCTTAACGCTTAAATTCTTGTTACGCCTCCCAAGTCCTGCTCTGCCATTTATTTGCTCAAATCCATCAAGTATGTCACACGTTACTTTTCCCTGTCTTTTCTTCTTTCTATTTGTCACGTGAGTATCAGATGCCTCAAGCCCTTCTTCCTCATTCAGTCAGTTAAGTGCCATACGTGAAACACGCTTGGGCGATCATGTCTGGAAAGAGACATGACTGACTGGGCAGAAGATTATCCGGCAGAAGGTAGCCATTGATTTCTGCTGTAGACTGGTTGCCAGCCAAGGCTATAGAACCCTATCTGTCCTGTTATTTAACCCACAACTGGAAGGAAGAGACGGATTAATACTTTTCCTAAGGGCATTTGCGTGTAAGTGAGTGCAATGAATTCAACTGGAATTCGAACTCAGCTCCCCGATTTCTCGTTCCCAGCCGATATCCACTGCGCCACAACGCACATCCTCCTCATTAAACGTAGCAAAAACATCAGCTGTCTTTTCCTGATGTTAACTACTAGTTTATATTTTATATTTATCCCCTCAAAAAATGTTCCGTACATGGTATCCTCAGTGTCCCACATAACAACCATGGTACTGTTATTCTGATAAATCTATTTAGTCCCCTGCAGAAAAATTAAAACACTTAAATTTGGCCCCGTTTCATGTAAACATGAATAGAAAGTAACCTCTTAAAGGTACTCAGCAGTTAGAAATGAATCAGTCAAGTTCTTAAGAGGAAGATTTATCAACCGAGTTTAGTGGAGAATGACATGTGCCGACCTATTAATATTATCTTCGGCGTTAGCCAAACTAATGTTCATCCTAGTCGGATATAGACATTTCTTATTCTCGTCTCTGCGGTGAAGTATCTTTCACGAAATTTACTTGATCAGATTTTTTCTATTATTATTTTTGCAAACACAAAATAATTATTTCAACGAAAATATTGCAGTATTTAATTTATGTAAAGTTTGTTATGTTCTCGCAAACATATTAATATTGATATAACGATAATAATTTCTAAGGTGAGTTATTTTAACTGTTTACACTATTTACATTTAAGGATGTAAATAGCTGTTGTGCTCGAATTTATTCCCATATTTAGAGTATGTTGGTCGTCGTACGCTCCCGCCTTCTGTGCGTGATATACGTTGGAATTTCGAACCAAATCTTTTATTTAGACCACAAGTGTATCTTGTTCTAATTCCACATTTCATGACATTTTTGTGGGGTGTATCTCAGCTTAAGTTAATTTCATTTAGGAACTCAACTCTCCAAGTTTCTGTTCCGTCTTCTGTGGTGTCCTGGGTAAGACGGTAAAGTGCATCCGGCAGCAAAACCTCTGATTAGGAGGCTGTGAGGAGCATGGACCGAATGCTGTTGTTCCGCGGTCCACCCTGACCCGGAGTGGTAGCACTTGTTAGGGTTCTAGTTATGAGCAAATAGTTTATCTCCAAACTGCAGTCCAAACAACATGAAAGTATAAAAGTACTTTTATAGTAATATTTACATAAAAAAAGACTTTTATAGAAAAATATACATTTTTGAAGGAAAAATATTACCAACAATACATATTTGAATGAAAAAATTCTTACTAGCAATACATTTTTAAATACAAAACTAGAAGATATCTTCAGGTTTCTAAAATAAAAAATAAAAACCATTTTTCATCACGATCTGAGTAAATCAAAGTTCTCACGATAGTAGATAATCCAATTGGAGTAAATAGACTTAATTGGAGTAGATAGACTAAACTATCGCCCGGTTCACACTCCACCCACGTCTATTGAACAGGTGAAGAGGCTCATCCCTCGTTCCCTGTTTAGGATGTGGTTTCCGGCTTTCTCTTTTACAATCTTTTCACTCTCACGTAGCCCCCTGCGCATCAGTGGCGTTACCGCCTTGCTCGGGGTGATATGAGAAAAAAAAAAACGCAAAACGAACATTAAAAAGTTTAAACCATAAAACCCCATCTTTTTGGCATTAAATGACCCACAGAGATTGATATGCTGCAAAACAAAACTCAAAACTCCTTCTCCTGTGGAAGATATTGAACGTACGTCTCTTTAGGTCACACTTGTAGAGTTGAGTTTTTTAAAGGGAATTACCTGGAAATGAGATATCCATAAAAGGCATGGCATGTGAAAGTAGAACAATCTACTTCCGTGTACTCAATAAAGCGCTCTATTCGAAATGCCACGTGTATCACCTGAATATGGCAAGATTGTTCAATAGCTGCAACATGTCAAGTAAGTTAAAATAAATGAATTTAGTTTAAAAGCGTTGATAAAAATTTGAATATAAAATGGAAATTAATATATAACATTTTAAAATATTAAATAGATTTAAATTATTTTATTATTGCATTTAACATCAAGTTATACCGTTTTTTAGTTAAAAATTAATTCTATGGTTACTGATTCAATACGTTTGCTACACGTATAATTCTGAAATATATACTCGCCATTTTTGTGAAATTTATTTCGATAAAATCTAATTTTAGTCATACCCTTTTTAGCATTTTCGTTATCTTTCAGAAACATTTTTAAATTTTTATCGTTATATTTCGTGCTATTCCGTTATATTTCGTGGTTTTCCGTTATATTTCGTGCTATTCAGTTATATTTCGTGATATTCCGTTATATTTCGTGGTTTTCCGTTTGTTTTAATACGATAAAATTTTCTTATTTACTATTTCTTTTTATTTTTAGATAATTCGAATTTCCTCGGGCGAGATCAGCACTTAGTGGGAGTCATGTCTCGCCAACCAACCCCGACCTAGCTGGGAGAATTTGAAGAAGTAATTATAATCATCCCTTCAGAATAGAAACAAAATAAAAGGCTGATAGTATTTCATGCGTTTTTGTCTTCTTTTTTTTTTTCTTTTTCCTAATTTTATTTTATAAGAGGACGTAGAAACGAGTTTCTGCCAAATTGCTAATCCATCTTTTTCATCCGGTCAATTTTCTGTCTCCATGGCTGACAAATGTTTACCTTATTTTTGCACGGCCAATCCAACCATTTAATTTAGTAGAACATTTAAGATTAAGAACAAAAAAGAATCCGGACTAATCACACGTTTTCTTTTTCTTTTTTCCTCAGTAAATATTTTCGCATACATACCACGCCAGAATTGCCATTTTTCAATGCCAAGGTTATAAGATAGTCAGTCTTAAAGAGTTATTCTGTGATATTCTCAAGATTTTGTTTCTGTGGATCAAACAAACAAGAATCTCTTTAGAATATTCACAAACTGTTTTATTTTGTTCAAAATGTACAAGAGTTTGGGATTAAGTATTTTTTCAAAGAGTGTATCTATTTTATTTATCGTTCTGGTTGCCTAAAATATTTGCCGATATATCATTTTGTCAGCGTGTGAACATCCTCAATTGGACGTAGGCATTCTCCAGGTTCTTGAAATGGGTCATTACTTTATTTTGTTGACCCAATGGTTGCCGGTAGAGGCGGTTATGACACGTTTAAACAGCCATGTCTCATTTAGATTCATAATCGCTTCAGTGTATTTGCGTGTGAATCTAACGAACCCGACTGAAATTTGAACTCATCTGTCCGATTTCTCATTCCAAGCCCCTTATTCATTATCTTCTCGCACATTCAGTGTACAGCACCTGGTATTCCCAAACAGTCACCGATCTTGATGCTAACCAAACTTAGTCTTAAAACAAGACAAAAAAAAAAACGAATTAGTGAAAATGTTTAAATGTTGTCGTACCAAATATGGCAGTGATAGCCAACCGGCGTTTTACGAACCAAACACGGCTCTTTTATCTTCAATATGCAACTCGTGAAAATATTTTGGCCGAGATACTATTTTCATCATAATTATTATAAAAGGTAAATAAGAAAAAATGCAGATTTATAATTACTTACTGGTTATGAATTGAGACCACATTGGATTGAATCGTAAGTTTAATGTGTATGTCAGTCAGTTAAGTGCCATATTATACACGCTTTAGGCAATCATGTCTCGAAAGTGACATGTCTGACTATCCCGCAGTAGGTTGCCACTGCTTTCTACGATAGATTGTTTGCCAGCCAAGGATATAGAACCCAATTTGTCCTGTTATTTAATCCATAACTGGAGGGAAGAGACGGATTAATACCTTTCCCCGAGGTATTTGCGCGAAAGTGAATGGAAGGAGTTCAACTGGAATTCGATCTCGGCAACCCGATTTGTCGTTCCGAGTCTATATCCACTGCACCACTGAAAAAAATTTAAAAAAATTAAAAAGTATGCCTAAATTTTATTCATGCCTTACATGACACTTCCCTAAGCAAATTTGTCCACCCCTTTAATTTAGCTTGCACAATGTTATTAATATGGCATAATAACGCCAATACCTATCAGATATCAAAATTATTTCCCATTTCCGGTCCTTAAACTGACTCAGTCCCTTTAAACCTCACTGTTTTTATTTGTTTTTTTTTTTTATATATTGAGTAACAGAAAAAGAATACTTAAATTGTTTGAAATATTTCCAAATAACTGGCATTAGTCATTTCACACATTTGAGCTTACTTTTGTCAACAAAGAAATGTTTAATTTCAGTTTAACTGGGATAAAATATGTTATTTTCATCTGATTCTAATCATCGAGATAAGTTTTAAACTGCTAAAGTAATGTAATTAAGCAAAAGAAAAAAAAACTTATATACGAATATCTGGAATTTATGTATTTTAATTTTTTACTAATCTTTTTCGGCGTTTCTGCTCCATTTGGAAAAAAAGTTCTCTTTATTTATTTATTTATTTATTTATTCTGCAAAGCGAAGCCATTCCTAACAAGATGGTGGCCGTTACTGGGCAGTTGACCTACCCCCCCCCCCCCCCCACCATCACCCAACCTGTTCTTCAAATTCGTTCGTTTGCTTTGTGCACGGACAGGCAGCTTAGCCAGACCTTAATTTTCGGGAAAAGGCAAGAGTTGAATATATAAATTTCTTAATTCAAATTTCCTGTGTTAATACTGTGTGGTATGTGTAATCGTTTCTTATTTATGTATTTTAATTTTTTACTAATCTTTTTCGGCGTTTCTGCTCCATTTGGACTTTAACTAAGTTAAAACTTTTTTAACTCACCACCCGTGGAATTTTTTTTTAATAGGAGTAGATAGATCACACTCTCGCCCGGTCCATGCTCCTCCCACGTCTAGTGAACTGGAGTAGAGGCTTGCCCCTTGTTTCCTGTTTAGGATGTGGTTTCCGGCTTTCTCTTCTCTCTCTTCAGACCTTGGTATTGGTGCTTCCGTGATTTTCCTGCGATCTGGCCGGTTGGTGGTAACAGCTCATCACTGTGAGGGTACCGGGTTGGCAGTTTCCTGTTTGTTGCTTCCGACTGGTTATTAGGAGCCCTAACTCTTGCGGAGCGTCAAGAGCGGCTGCTCTGATCAAAAGTTGTATAATATCGGGGTTCTTGTAGCGCCATGTCGCGCATGGATAGATGTCCTTGCAAGCGCTTACGGTGGGCAACCCTGAGGCCACTACTTGTTACAGCCCTAGCCAGTTTCCCTCCCGCACAAATCGTGGATAATGACCGCCTGCATCCTCCACTCTAGGTCCCTTTCTATAAACAAAAACATGACGAAACAAATCAGAAATGACCCTAAACCAGTTAAAATCAAACAACCTAAACCCATTAACCTTTTTTTCACTAATAGCGGGTCATTCTTACTAATTTTCCTTGTGTAGAAACATTCCTGCATGAAAAGTCCCCGGACATTTTTGCGCTCTGCGAAACTAACCTCAACTCATCTATTCCCTCCTGTGACCTCTCCATCCCTGGTTATCTTCCCCTCTTAAGGAAAGTTTCCACTGTCCACATGCATGGGCTGGTTGTCTACGTCTGCGAACACCTTCCCATAGCTAGAGTGATTTCACTCGAATCTACTGACCACAAATACATATGTCTCCGCCTGTATCTCCTCAGTTCGGTTAGTTACCTATTCTTTCTTTACCGTTCTCCCTCCTCTCCTGACTGCTCCCTATTAGATAGTATTGCTGACGAAATAGATAAGGCTATTTGCTATCACCCATTCGCCCTCATATTTGTATTCGGAGACCTCAACGCCCATCACTCTGAGTGGCTTGAAAACGCCGTTACTGATCCAGCGGTAATTCACGCCATGAACTTCGCTATTTCCCAATCCCTTACGCAAGTGTTGGACTTCCCCACTTGCTTCCCAAGCACTCCCTCAGGTCATTCCTCACTACTAGATATATGTTTCACCGCTGCGCCTGACGCCTGTCAAGTCTCGCATCTTTGCCCTCTCGGTAACTCCGACCACGCTGTAGTCTCTCTCAGTATTTCTTTCAAATCTCACTCCCTGCAGGAGCCCCCTACCTATAGGACTTCCTACCACTACCAAAAAGCTGACTGGGATGCCTTTCGCGATTTCCTCTGCGACGTCTCTTGGTGAAAAGTGTTCGACCTATCAGTTGATGACTGTGCCTCTGAGGTCTCGTCATGGGTGAAAGCTGGCATTGATGCCTTCATAACGACCAGGAAGTATTGCCTAAAACCGCTTTCCTCTCCGTGGTTCTCTCCTGCCTGCTCAGCCGCCATTGCACACAGGAACCATTACTTCCGTCTATTTCGGAGACAGTCATCTGATCACAATAGGTGCCTGTTCACGTCTGCTCGCAATGAGTGCAAGAGAACCCTAAATGACGCCAAAAGGTTGTTTGCTGAGAGAATGCGACAGCGCATAGCTGACCGCAAGTTCGGCTCCAAGGACTATTGGAGGATTTGCAAACGAGTGCTGAACAATAGCAAATCCTCAATACCTCCTTTAATCAATGAATTTGAGGTTCTCACGTCATTTGCGGACAAAGTTGAATGCTTTGCCAGCAGATTCTCATCCAACTCCATATTTGACTCATCTGGAATACACCCACCCGATTTCCCTATTAGAACTGAGGCCAAACTGCACGACGTATATATTACCCCAACAGTAGTATCCAGAGTAATCTCAAAACTCGACCCCCATAAGGCGAGTGGAGACGATAGAATCCCAATGATAGTCCTTAAGAGGCGTTTTTATGTTTGTGTTTTGTTTTAGAACGCTCACGTAACTGTGTTTTTTTATTAACGCTCACGTGGCAGGGGATTTTTGAAAGCACAATTTTTAAAATCACAAGGTATTATGACGTTTCATCCATAGTTGTATGAACCTAAGAATATTTTTAGTATTATGACCAGAAAGTAATTAAACAATCAATCAATCACTCAGTATATATATATATATATATATATATATATCCAAGTATAGAGTACGGAAAGATGGAATAAAATTCAGTATCCAAAGAAAAATTTTTCTTAAAAATTTTCAATACAAAGTAGAGCGAATAATATTTATTTAGAAATTATAAGATAAATATGTTATAATATCACTACAAAAGTAGCTATTTTCCTTTTAACACTACCTCGGACTTATCAAGTGATTATGTTTATTTCAATTTGAAAAGTTTTAAATGTTTCAAGACTAGTCAAACCCCATAATCAGGGGGGGCATTGTTGCATAGACAATGTAGATCTATATTAAATGATATTATTTTCTGATTTGAATAATATGAGGACAGACTCTAAAAACAATTTATTGGGACATTAATATAAATATTTTATTAAAATATAGATCAGAATTATAATCGACTATTAGCTTCACCTTACTTTATTTTTTATTGTAAATGTTAAATTCTATGTATAACAAAGAATTAGATGTAGATTATTATAATGTAATTCAGATATTAAACCTGAAAAAGATATAGACGGACACATATACAAATCTATATTCGCAATAAAAATAAATTAACGTAAAGTGAAGTTAATAGTTGATTAATAATGCTGATCTCTATTTTAAACAAATGTTGATACCAATATTCCAATAATGTTTTTTTATCTGTTGTAATATTCTTTAACTTAGAATTTACATGATTTTGATTGGTCCACACTGTCTATGTAACAATACTTCCGTGATTAAAGGTGTTTGGCTAGTTTTGAAGCCTTTAAAACTCTTTAACTTGAAATAAACATCATCACATGTTAAGTCACAGATAGTGTCGAAACAAGATGTCTACTTTAGTAGTGATAATATAACATATTCATATTATAAATTATATATATATATATATATATATATATATATATATATATAATAAATTATATATATAAATTATATATATATATAATAAATTATATATATATAATATAGATGTTGTTTGCTGCCAGAATGAAGCAACGCATAGCATGCTCTAAATTCGGCTCTAAAGACTACTGGCGACTCTGTAAAAGAGTAATTAACAAGAGCAAGTCCACAATACCCCCGCTAATCAACAATTTGAGGTCCTCACCTCCCCAGCAGATAAGGCTGAATGCTTTGCCCGCAGATTCTCGAACAATTCGAGTCTGGACTTGTCTGGAGTTTTGACACCCGACTTCTCACCTAGAACCGAAGCACAACTGAATGATGTCCACATTACACCTTCGCTTGTCTCTAAGATAATCTTAAAACTTGACCCTCACAAAGCGAGCGGTGGTGACGGAATCACAACCATAGTCTTAAAGAAATGTGCCCCTGAAATCTCCTCTGTCCTTTCTAAGCTCTACAACCTCTGCCTATCTGCTTCCTGCTTTCCTGCCTGTTGGAAATCTTCCTCTGCAGTTCCTATATTTAAAAACACTGGAGAACCCTCTGACCATGCAAATCACCGGCTTATCAGCCTTCTTCCGATCTTTGGCAAAGTGTTCGAAGCCATTATCAACGCCGAGGTGGTTCATCATCTCACAGCTCACAGGCTCCTCTCGGACAAGCAATATGGTTTCCGCTTCACCAGGTCTACTGCTGATATGCTAACGACCATCACCGAGTACATATACCAGGCACTCGACAGGAATGGCGAAGCCCGATCCGTTGCATTGGATATATCTAAGGCGTTCGACAGTTTGGCATGCAGGCCTTCTATGAAAACTGCGGAGCTATGGTATAACTGGAAATTTGTTTCAACTAATCCAGTCATTCCTCTCTAACCGCACAATGAAGGTGGTATTAAACGGACATGCCTCTCAGAACTGCCATACAAACGCAGGTGTCCCCCAAGGCTCCATCTTAGGTCCTACACTCTTCCTGATATACATTAATGATCTCCCTGATTCCATAAGAGCCCAAATAGGTTTGTACGCCGATGACACCACAGTTTACTCTCGCCTCCTACAAAAATCTGGTGTAGGCGTCAAAGCTAACCTCGCAGCCGAGATTGAAAAATAACTCCAATCCATATTGGACTGGGGTAAGAAATGGTTAGTAAATTTTAATGCTTCTAAAACGAAGTTACTCTCAATTAACCATCATCGACAATCTCACCTACCTCCCATTAGCATGGACAAAGCTTGCCTCCCAGAGAGTAAAACACTGCGCCTCTTTGGTCTCACACTTTCAGCGGACCTCAAATGGAATGACTATATCGAATCCATTGCTAAATCCGCTGCTATGAAAGTCGGTTCTCTGTGTAATGCCCGGAAGTTTTTTCCGTCTGAATCTATCCTGCACATTTATAAATCTACCATCAGCCCGTGCATTGAATACTGCTGCCATATCTGGTCGGGTGCCCCTGCTGTTCTCCTCGGGCTTCTCGATAAGGTTCAGAGGAGGGTCTGTAATGTGATAGATACCGACTTGGCAGACCGCCTGCAGTCTCTCTCCCACCGGCGCGACGTGGCTTCCCTGTGTCTCTTCTATAAATACTTCCACGGCTTCTGCTCCGTTGAACTTAGATCACTAGTGCCCCCTAAATACGAATTTGCACGAGATACTAGATTAGCAACTAGATCCCACCCTTTTACAGTGAAACCGATAAAATGCAGCCGTAACTTCTACTCCAACAGTTTCTTTCCTCGCACTTCCCGACTGTGGAATTCTCTTCCAAACGATTGCTTCCCCGACGGCTACAATCTCCAGAAGTTTAAATGTAAGGTCAATAGACACCTCCTAACACATTAACCTGCTCCCATTCTATCAAACACTCTTCCCATCTGCCCAACCCTCATCCTCGCTATCCTTACTCATCTGTCACCTTCCTCCTGACATTCGGTATGTCTAACCACTCCTTCTCTTTACCTTCCCCTATGTAGCCCCATGCGCAATAGTGGCAGTGGAATGCCTTGCTTGGGGTGAGATGATTAAAAGAAATATATATATATATATATATATATATATATATATATATATATATATATATCCGAGTGAATAAGGAACGAAGAAAAATTTTTTTTTTAATAACGCCCAAAACATTAATTTAAAATAGTGCTCGATATATAATATATAGAGCTGTGAATATTTATTATAAATTATATTATGGAACATGTCCAAATTTTTATATATCCACTACAAATCGTGCATTTGTTTTGACATTGAAACTACAATGTCTCTTCAGGTGGTGTGGACAGAAATGGAAAGCCTCTTTTGTGGATTTGGTGTGTTGTATGGGGGATGTTGGTGAGGGTTAGTGATAAGGGAATAAGTCTTGTGAATTGTCCGTTTGAATTTTGAAGAAAGTGGTGTGGGTAGTGAATATAGTTGATTAATGAGTGTCTTGGAATTTTGTAGACAGATTTAACATATATATATATATATATATATATATATAAATTATTAAATATACATATGAAGAAAATGTACATGTGTATAATATTAATATTCAGGTGTTAATAAAACAGTGGTCAATATATGAACAGATTAGTATTTTATATATATATATATATATATTATCTTCCGTCTATGGCACGAGACAGAGATTCATGCATTATTCAATCATCAGATGCATATTCAAAACTGACCGTTTAATACATTTAAAATGTACGTTCACTCAAGGCTCATTGGAATTAGATCTTACAAATTAAGTTATTGCTGTTTTTATAACATAAAAAATTTAAATATTCTACGGTAACATGTGACTAAAAATTAAAAATTTGATTTTAAACTTTAAAATTAAAATAAAATATAATAAAACGCTGCTAGAAGAAATCATAGGAGCTTAAATCATGAGTCATAAAAATAAATATTCAAATATTCAGTGAGTTAAGTGCCATACGTGATACACGCTTTGGGCGATCATGTCTCGAAAGAGACATGACTGACTGGGCAGCAGATTTTTTTTTAATCGTATCACCCCGAGCAAGGCGGTAACGCCACTGATGTGCAGGGGGCTACGTAATAGTGAAAAGATTGGAAAAGAGAAAGCCGGAAACCACATCCTAAACAGGGAACAAGGGATGAGCCTCTTAACCTGTTCAATAGACGTGGGTGGAGTGTGAACCGGACGATAGATAGATCTATCTACTCTAATTAAAAAAAAAAGAAAGAAACCAAAGTGAGAAGATTGGAAAAGAGAAAGCCGGAAACCACATCCTAAACAGGGAACAAGTGATGAGCCTCTTGACCTGTTCAATAGACGTCGGTGGAGTGTGAGACGTGGGTGGTGCATGTAAGTGAATGCATCAAATTTGACTGGAATTTGAACATGGCTCTCTGATTTCTTGATATAGATTATCCCGCAGTAGTTTGCTATTGCTTTCTGCGGTAGACTGGTTGGCAACCATGGATATAGAACCCCATATGTCCTATCATTTAACCAATAACTTGAGGAAAGAGTCGAATTAATACCTTACCCATGGGTATTTGCGCGTAAGTGAATGTAAGGAATTCAACTAGAATTCGAACTCGACTCCCCGGTTTGTCGTTCTGAGTCTATGTCCATTGCACCACAAAACATGTACATAAAAAATATAGGGAAAATTAAAATTTTAAATATTTAAACAAAAATAATATAAAATGAAATAAAATAAAAATAAAAATTAAGAATTAAGAATGAAATATTCGACAATTTACGGAGTAAAAAAATTTTTTTTTTTCCGTTACACCCAATGGTGTGTAGGGCAGCATTTTTGCTGTTTCTGTAACAAACTTTTTTATGGGGCAGGGTTGTTAGCCCTGCGCCCAACCCTGGAGGAAAGTGATTTTCTAATCGTAGCTTAGACGTGACATACGGCCGAATGTAGGGGTTATCCAGTCGGGATTGAACTCACTACGAAATTATAATGATTCTAGCAAGACGAGCTTGCTAACTATTACACCACGCCGAGGTGCCCGTCGGGAGAAAAAATAAGTATTTTTTCTATGGCGGCATGTCGTTATTAAATCACTTTTTTTTTATTAAGCAAATTTAGATTATTGATAAGGTTTAAAAGGCATGAATTACATTTACTTCCTTTTCCATCGTAAATTTTGAATTCAGCTATGATAATCCAGGTAATAATTGGATTTTTGCTGTTGTTTTTTTAATTTCCAATAATGTATGGATAAATATACGGTGTGCGTTGAATGAATGGTTGTCTAAATTACACAAATTTCAATAACACTAACATCTTATTTACTAGGTATATTTAGCAAATTTCCACAAAATTATCTTGAAATACAAAATAATAAATTCAATCTACTGAACCTTTTCTAGACGGTCTCCTTTTTAATTTAGTGAATACTGCTATCATATATGCCAACATCTTGTATTTGTTCTGCTTGTATGACAAAATGCTAAGTCATTTTGTAAGGCATAGAATCTTTCAGCAGCTAATCTCTTAACCCAGGACAGTAATAACTACGCAAGCTACATGAAGTAAGCAATTGTGTTGAGTCTGAGGCCGTGTGTTATAGTAGATATAACGTCACAATAACTAGTGATATCTCCAAACACCATCTTGTTGAACCGGATCCAAGTCTTTGCTAATCTTCTGCACTGTCATACTGTCGACACCCAAACACTTTGAAATGTTCACATTAGAGCTTCTTCCGCTGAAGCTAAGCAAAACAGCACGCTGCTTTCAAATTTCTGGCGGAGTGAATTACGTCATGGCACACATTATCTTACAGACGATGCCTAACTGAAGTGAATAGAAGATAGTGTAATTGACGAGTTGAGGCTATTATACCGTTGATATCGGTTTTAGTCACCAACAAAATACACGTGTAGTATTTCCAAAGTCAAGAGTCCTAATGGCAGTCAGTTCTAGCGGGAAAAGGGGATCATTCATGGTTTCTTATAAGGTGTAGGAAGAGATAACACACATAGAGAAAGAAAGAAGGTGATTTAAACTATAACACTAACCAAACCTACTATATTTTGAGGTAACCAAAATCAAACAAAGCGCATATGAAATGACCACATTTTACACATCGCGCATATATATATATATATATATATATATATACGGTTAGACTCCGATAGCTTTTTTACCCAGGATTGAACCCGACCCAAATGGCGTCAGTCGGCAACTCTACCCCTAGGCTATGGGCGTTCGGTGGAAGTAGGCAGACTTAGAGAGAGAGAGAGAGAGAGAGAGAGAGAGAGAGAGATAGAAATATATAGTATATATATATATATATATATATATTTCTATATATATCTATATCTATATCTATCTATCTATCTATCTATCTATCTATCTATCTATCTATCTATCTATCTATCTATATTCTATTCATATGTATATTCTATTCATATTTATATATGAATAGAATGTTAATATGTAGTGTTACACATATATACGTATCCATGAGATTGTGAGTGGGTGTATAATGACCTTATGGTCACCATCCATGAAAGAAAACCCCTTCGCGACTGGTCTTGAGAACCCCAACTGAGATAACGTCAATGCCTCTGTCTTTAAATCTTTTAACTTGTTTTCCTCTTTGCTTTTTCCGGTAAAAAATTTTGTACCGAATGGGACGAATATCTTGTCGTCTGATGAAATGGGCTAATTTAGCTCATAGAAATTAATATAATTTATAACCAATCTAAATGACGTGTTGAGATTTCTTTTATATATATATATGTGTGTGTGTGTGTGTGTATACACTGCTCATATACAACACATTAAAATTTCCATTCTCTGATTCCATGCGCTTATGGCGTAGGGAGGTAACGACTCAGACTGACAAATATCTGATGAAACATTGATCTTTCAATGACAAAACAAAAAGTATAATTTTGTCGAAGTTCGTAGTTTTTCGCATATTCTAGTGTAAAAAATATTAATTGCTCTTTAATATATTGAATACTGTACTAAATTAATGTTCCGAACGTTGCAATCATTTTCTTTCTTATTCATTTGGATATATATATATATATATATATATATATATATATACAGTGTAACCCGGATATAAGAGCGTTGCCGGAATCGGATAAGAATTATCTTATATCCGGGTTTCTCTTATATCCTGGTTTGGTCTATTTTATATACATTACCACAGGCTCTAACTTGGGACCAGAGAAAGCCTCTCTTATATCAGGGTTTCTTATATACGGGTTATACTGTATATATATATATATATATATATATATATATATATATATATATATATATAATTAGTTAGTTTTCGTCATCATAGTGACTTATTTACGCAGATAATTCTATTGCATTTATCCCTTTCTTTGTTTAATAATGAATAGTTATCGTTGTCTGGTTAACCGACCTACTGAAAATGGGTCCATCGGGTGCTGGAAAAACGCACACTGAATCATATACTCACAAATCGTCGTCCAGGGAATTAAAACAATTTCACAGGTTTATAGAGAAGGAGTGACCCTTGAAAACGTTAAATATGAGATAATTGTAATTTTCTACTGAGGGTGAACCGAGACTTATTTTATACATAGGTATGTTAGCCTTTGACCTTATGGAATGAACCTTGGGACTGGGTAAATAAAGAAGTATTATTATTCCGTAAAAACATAATCTTTTGAATTCAGAGTTCCTTTTTGTATCATGGGATACTCTTCTTCATCCTCCTCCTCCTCATATTTCTAATTCTACTACTACTACTATTGCTACTACTACAACTACTACTACTACTAATAGTAATAGTAATAATACTAGTATTTCTGGTTGTTTTAATGGATAGCAGCTCAGACTTATAAATCTGTTAACCGAGTTCAAATTTTTGCCAAATTCGTTTTATTTACTTAAGCTAAAATAATTTCGTTAAAGATAAACACGTCATGTCTTTTCCATAACGTAAGGTTTAAATAAAAGAACAGACAGTGAACATTAAGCACTGAATGACAACTACATCTTTTCCCTTTCACATTAATCTTCCGACCACTCAAATTAATCTTCCACCCAGTCAAATTAATAAAGAAAATACGATCATTATAAATTTATTATAAAAACAATAAGTAATTTATAAATCATTGGATAGTTACACACCAACTGGGATATCCTCACCTGCGAGGCACTCCTCGCAGTACCGCACCACATGGTTGCACCACCCTGGGCACTTGGGCATGGTAGCCATCGGAATCGCATCATTAATTGTACTTTTGACATATCTCAGTTGGTATTCCACCTTCAACACCCCCTCAGGTGGTTGCTGCACCATCTGTTCAAATGTTGACGCATAGTGTCTTTTTATATATGCCTTCACGGACAATCACATTAGCTCCATGGAGTTGAGCCCGCAACTATATAGGGCCAAGCGTCGTATAACTACCCCTTTAAGACCTCAATGTACTGTGATTATAGTCACAATAATAAGTTGTTAATGCTATGTAATATTAATTCCAAATTCAAAATAAACAAAATTATAAATAAATAAAGTTAATATAACCATGCGATTGGGTGGAAGATTAATTTCACCAGATAGAAGATAAATTTGAGTGGTCGGAAGATTAATTTGATTGGGTAGAAGATTAATTTGAGTGGTCGGAAGATTAATTTAAATGGGCGAAAGATTGCCAGGGTAAAGGGGTAGTCTAGCTGAATGACAACTCTAAATTTAAGAATTTACACTGGACAATGTGCAAATACTTAGGAAAATATGTAAACAAACACAGGTATGAATATCAACTAGCACCGGTTACAGAAATAGATGTCAGCATTATGTGGGATTACACCGTATACACAAACAGGAAAATTGAAACAAATAGGCCTGACATCATTTTCAAAAACAAAAAAAAAATAAAAATAAAAAAATAAACAAAAAACTTGCTTATTAATTGATATGGCTTGTCCAGCGGATTGTAACATAGCAATCAAGGAATTTGAAAAACTATCAAAATATAAAGACTTGGAAATTGAAATAGAAAAAAATGTAGAACTTGGAAAAAGAATAATACCAGTGATAGTAGGTGCACTTGGAATGATAAAAAATGGCTTGTAGTATCTGGCTATCATCTGATACGCATTGGTTGATAGTCACTTAAGCTGGTAATCGATTCAGAAATCAGTTTTTGCCAGATGCTATATAAAGCCTGAGATTATATGTTTATGTTTTATACTTACCTCTGAACATGGGAATATCCAAATCATCATAAATACGTTGGGCACTATTGTGAGGGAAGTTATATTGCTCTCTAGCAATTAAAGTCACTCAGACGCAATTCTGATATTGTCGGACTCTGCATTCGAGATGAAGCTCCGTAGAACATCGTCTGGGTAAAAGTAGACGTTCGATTTTTGCCCGAGTATGTGGCTCAGATTAAACACATTATAAAGGCCCTGTGCCACATTTTGTCTCAAGTGGGGTGGCAGCTAAAGACCTATATTGCTGTTTCGCAATTTTTCACTAACAGTAGTTATCTCCTTCACGCAGCTGACGAGTAGCGTATTTTGTTGATGTTATAATGATTACTATTTCATTTTCCAACCCCTTTTTTGTCATTTCTCATTCAGTAACCTTTTTAACGTTGTAACAGTTTGAAATTTAATTTTTTTCAACATTTGTTGCATCGGTTGCAAAGTACGTGTTGCCGTAGTGAATGGATATCATTCAAATTAATTATTCTATTGCAACAACGCCAAACATTTAAAAGTTTCCATTATGTTTGAAGATTTTGTAGTTGAAATATTAAGGGGATAACAGATTTATCAACTCAAATAAAGATCAATTTATAAACAACTTTTCTTCAATATTCAAAGAATAAAGAAAAGTAAAATCTATTTCCAAAAAAAGCAACTAGCAGAAATTTCCAGAGTTAAAGTTGCTATCCATAAAAAAATCAAGAATTATTTTGCTTCAAATTCGAAACATAGAATTAATGAATTTTTGTTGTTTTTGTTTTTAGAAGGTCATCCATATCTACTGTCTATTCTCGGACGAATAAAGACATGCGAACACGGACAAAATTCTCTTGGAGAAATAGATATCCAAAAGGAAATTGCTGGAACCAAAGACATACGGTCTATTCTGAGACGTACATATCAATCCGGTACGCAATGTCAAATTCTCTTTTGCATAACAAACTAAAGTCGACTTAAACTTTGAAATAAAGATATAAGCCATAAAACATATATTTAGCACAATAACATATATCCCTGGATAATTTAATTTACTTCTAAGTATTACTTCCTTAATATTTTATTACAATTATTAATCTATCGGCTGATCATGTTGTCACTTTTTCAACTGATTTGTCTCTTATTTTTAAAAGTTTATATTAATTGTCTGTGTCTTTATTTCTTTGAATAGTTGCGTTCCGTTCTCATATGCGAATGAATTCGGTTTTCATATTCATTTTAATTATTTATTTTTATTAATATTTAAAGTAGCTGAGAGAATTAACATTTGGTTTTATCTTCTTTCCAGAATAAAATTTAAAAATATCTCTATTTTGACACCCATAAGAGCCCAAAACAGTCCCCAAGCTGTACCATTGTTTTCTAATTCATGCCGGTTGATTATTTCGACGAAGGAAGCTGTCTCTAGACCAACCCAAAGATCTATCTTACGTATCTCTACATTGATCAACAAAATTTTAATAAACCAGATTTTATTGACATTACACTGAAAATTAAAATATTCCTTAAATTGTCTAGTTTCACCCAAAGCGGAAATTCCCCCAAATAAAAATTACTTTAAAATCTCGTGTCGGGGTCATAAATAGCCACGTAATATCAATACTTTTCTATGGTTTCATGCATGCGATTTCTGTATTTGATGGAAAGAAACATGTAGGCCAACGTGAACCATACTTCTTTAAACATATTGGACTTCTTCTTTTTCTATGTGCCTTGTCTTTTCAGGACGTAGGCGATCATGGTTTTCCACGTCTCCCTATCCCTAGTGGTTCTTAGCACGCCTTCACCTGTTACATCACGCAACCCTTGTTCCATCAACCACCTGATTAGGTCCTTCAAATGTGTTGTCCGTTTCTTTCCCCTGTCTCTTTTTCCTTCTATCTGGCCTGTTAGTATCAGGTTCTCTAGGCCCTCCTTCCTCATTGCATGTCCCAGGAACTTCAGCTGTCTCTTCCTAATACTCATTATGAATTTCTTTTTCGTGTCCATCATTTCCAGAACGTCATCATTGCTCACCTGCTCGATCCATGATATTCACAGCATTCTTCTGTAGAACCACATTACAGTTGCTTCAAGTTTTTCCTTCATCTTTGATGGTATTGTCCAGCATTCACTGCCATACTAAAGAACTGACATCACATAGCAATCCAGTACTCTCTTCCTTGTTTCTAGTGAAATTGTCCTTTTTCTTAATACTTTACTTAACTTCTGGAATGATTCCTTTGTCATGCCAACTCGCCTTCGGTTCTCTGTGTCGCATTTTCCGTCTTCTGTTATAACATTTCCCAGGTATTTTAATTTTTGTACCTGGTTGCTTTTAGTATCCCTGACTTTTATTTGACATATTGTGCTGCCCTTTTTACTGATGATCATGCATTCGGTTTTCTTGCAGTATATTTGTAGTTCTCTCTTAAAATTTATATAATACTTATATAATAATTTTTTTTTATATTTCATAATATTTATTCTTATATTATATAATATTATAAATTTTATATATATATATATATATATACATTAAATAATATATATTAATAATATATATTAAATACTGATATATTATATTGATATAAGAATCAAGTTATTTTCACGTATCTGTACACACAACACCTTGAATGATGACATTTGTTTCATAATAAGGATAAGATATTCTTTACATATTTTTCGTTATAGGCAGCGTAATAATCGAATAAGCTCACTACGCTACAAGCAAATGTATATGTGTCTGTTTTTGTATATGTGTAAAAGCAGTTATTTTTTGTGCGCAAGTACCGACTGAAGTTTGCTAAACTCGACCCAGAATCGAGAATTCATGCCAGAAAAAATGACTCGGTTCATTAGGTACACAAAAAAGAAGGACTCTTACTCATTGTGAGGCTGAACAAAAATAATTTGTTTTTACATAATATATGTAATGTGTGTTGTGGTGCAGTGGCTATCGACTCGGAACAACAACTTGAGATGCCGAGTTCGAATTCCAATTGAATTCCTTGCATTCACTTAGCACAAATACCCTTGGGAAAGGTATAAATCCGTCTTTTCCCTCCAGTTATGGGTTAAATAATAGGGCAGATTGGGTTCTATAACCTTGGATGCAACCTGTATACCGCAGAAAGCAATGGCAACCCATTGCGGGATTATATTCAACCCAGTCATTCATGTCTCGAAAGAGACATGATCGCCCAAAGCGTGTATCACGTATGGCACTAAACTGATGTAATTGGAAAGAAAGAATATAGAGTATAACAATATTAATTAATAAAACTTAAACCTATTAGAGAAAAAATGTCTGTGCAAAACTAGGGCTTGCGGTGTTGATAAAATTAAAATTTAAACTCTTTAATAAAGTGGATCTATGAAAATTCACACTTTCTTTTTGATGCTTTGTCCTGTCAAGATTCGGGGTCTTTCGTAGTATTAACGAAAAATGTTTGCTGAGCAATGCCTGATGAATAATTTTGGTAGAAGCGTTGTGGTTTCGAGAAAGACTGTGCCTGTCTCTGTTTGAACATAATTCCAGAAGAACGAATTTTCTGTTTTTATTTTCAGTTATATTATAGTGAGTTTATCGTTGGTTACTAGGCATTTTTGGATGAGCGTTGTGGTCTAGTGGACATCGACTCGAAAAAAAGAAATCGGAGACTTCAAATTCCAGCTAAATTCTTTGCATTCGCTTGCGTACAGATAAAGGTGTGAATCCGTCTCTTCTCCCCTAAGATATGCATCAAATAGCAAGACAGATTGTGTTCTACAACCTTATTTGGCAAACAGTCTACCACAGAAAGTAATGGAAAACTACTGCGGGAAAATCTCATGCCCAGTCAGTCATGTTTCTCTCGTGACATGATAGCCCAAGCGTGTACCATTTATAGTATTTAAATGACGGGTAGGATGAATATTAGTGCAAATAGATACATTCCTATTTCAATCGTATTCCATTTCATTTTCTTCCTAGTAGGATGTATGCTACAACTTGTTTGCACATGTTCGTTAGAAAATGTATGATTTTTACAGAAGATATCTTGTTAGTCGTTTTGCACCAATATTTCAACTCTTTCAACTTTTGTCGGCCTATGGTTCGTTTAAAAAATAAATATGCATAGAGATAAAGACAGATGGTGATAAACAGAAATGGCTTACAGAGAAATGAAAATTGTAAAATGATAAACATATATATTGATAAATCTATTTGGCGTGACTTAAATAGAATAATTGTTGGTTAAAATTGCCTCTTGTTGACGCAATTTTACTTATCAATATCCTGGATATTTCCCCTGTACATCAATCATTTCTTTGCAATTCTTGTGGCAGATCGGACGGCGTAATTCCTGCGGACGACGATATTAAACTTTCCGCTTACGTTATTGTGGGCGAAAGAGCGCGTCATATTCAATGTTGCCCAAAGGAACGGGGAAAATAAAACGTCAGCTTGAATTTCAAATATTAGTTGTGCAATCTAAATATAATATGTTGGCCTAAGATATGTGAAAGTGATATGACACTTTAAAGAAAAGGGAAGGGCGGACCTGAAGCCGACTACCACAACGTTTGATTTTGTTGTTTTTCATTTTTTTTTTTTACTTTTTTCAGCGCAGTCTTATCGATGACACCCTTAGGTTTACGATTGAAAAAAAAATTGAAAAATTTCAATATTTAAACATTTTCTGGGGGTGATCACTTTCTTATACAACGTTATAGTAAATTGAGCCTCCATTTTGAAACCAGTCGCCGGTACGGTAACATGTAAATTTGTTCATTATCAAATTTTTTGGACTTTTTTCATTGCAGTATCATCTTTTACACCTTAAACTTTACGAATTACAAAAAAAAATTGCAAAAATTTCAATATTTAAACAATTTTAGGGGAGGGGACCAGTTTCTCATACAAGATTATAGTGGTTTGAAAATGGAGGATCGATTTACTTTAATATTGTATAAGAAACTGATTCACTAACAAATTTGTTTAAATATTTGAATTTTTCGATAATCGTAAAGTTTAAGTAAAAATCGATAGAACTGCGCTGAAAAAAGTAAAAAAAAAAAATGCAAAACAACGAAATTAAACGTTGTGGTAGTCGGCTTCAGGCCCGCCAAAGAAAGAAATAAACATTTATGTATATCTCTCATCTGGAATCTAAAAAAATAAAAATAATACGGAAATATGAGTGAAGAAAAAAAATTAAAACTGAAAGCTAAAACAACTATAAACAGCGTAAGGAATCATCAGCTTGTATGTTTAGAAGCATTTTAATGCGCATGCCCAAATATGTTGTAGCATACATGTTAAATTTCAAATATTCTAGATGAGTTTTTTTGTTCATTTGTATCATTTTAAATTTATATTGATTTATTTTTATGGCCAAGTTGCACGCTTAAACAATTTGTTAATATGCTAAATAGATTGTTTTAAATCTATTCACAAGTGGTTAGAAAGATGGCCAATGAACATGATTACATGTCTTGAACAGCAGTTAAAAAAAGTAAAATTGTCAGTTTTATAATTGACCATGAGTAACCTTGAATAAATTTCTTCAATACTCATAACCTTGAATAATCATTCGACTCTCGTGTAATTATTTAATTCAATTCCTTTTATGATTGATTAATTGCTGCTTGATCTTGTGACTCGTCATTTAATGGTTATTTGAAGACAACTTTCGTCTGTCGCTCTGCCCTTATCGTATGTTTAATAAAAACTAACGGATTTTGAGCGTCAGGTTATCTTATTTTTCAAAGAAGAACATCCATGTGGGGATTGCCGAAATAATGCAGAAATTATTACTGAATTTTTCACTCGTCATCATTTTTCAACGGTTGTCTCGCACCTTCCTGAATTTATCGCTTTTTGCTAGAAACTCTGTAATTCTGTTGATTTCGTATGGTTTTATATCCGATCAGAAAGAAAATTTATAATCACATGGGTTTACTCAAACAGTAACAGAACGCTATTTTGTGAGGTTGTTTGCTATGTTAGCATATTCCATCCGTACACGTCAAAATCTCGCATTATTAAGATCTTTCAACTAATTGGAAGTATCATGAGTGAAATAAGGATGGACACAATCAGATACCGCAATTAAAATTTGCAGGC
>JBBBDQ010000266.1:13292500-13345000 GCA_037127315.1 Ascarosepion bandense
CTCACTTATAAGAAAAAGATCTTTAGCGTAAAATTGCTTTGAATATTAGTTGTTATTGAAAAACTAATTTAATATAAATATTTTCGAAAGAGTAATTTAGCTCAATGGATTTCTAACAATTCCTCTATAATAACAGTAAATTACATAATTGCTGTTCCCATTAATAGTGCTTTGAAAATCAGGATAAATTTTGTTAGCATATAATAACTCGCCGTTTTCTCGATCAAAACGTCTCAAAGTATCTTTCAGGCGTTGCATGTAAACATGAGTTCTCTCAAATCTAACATTTATCCAAATTTCTTCGATTATCGGTCCTTACAACTAACCTAACTGAGTAAAATTGTATTATTCAATATTAAAGGGTAATTTATAGCATAGCATCATGTAAAGAAATTGTTTCGTAAAGAAGAAGAATAAAGTATAATATTAACAAATAAATAAATGTATTTATCTGCTAATTAAAAAATTATTTTTAACTTTAGTTAAGCGGACAATCTAGCTGTTTTCTTTTTATTTACGGCGTTGTGTTTGTTTTTATCACATTAGTGTGCGTTATATTAAAAAAAATTCCGGACCTGAAGATATTGAAACAATTTCAATAAAACGAAAAAAAACAAAAAAAAACAAGACAAACCAAAACAAAACAAAACAAAAACAAAACAAAACAAAAACAAAACCAAAACCAAAATAAAAAACTCCACATTGACAAAAATCACAATTGTTATTTCGGTAGTCAGTTGGATTTGTTGTATTGTGAAGCTTTCAGCAGATTAATTGTTTAAATTTGATTTGCAGAAAATATAATTGTCCTATTTTTAATTTTTTATGTCTCTCATCTTGCCACTAATTCAAAGTCGTCTTTTCCAAATTTAAATATAGCAAAATATGCATTATTTTGCATGTGTTCAAATAATTCAAGAAAAATTTATTTTTTAAGATGCATTGATATCGACAAAGCACTTGTAAAGATTCTTTAATTGTTTACAAATGAAACAAAAATAAATGAAAAATGCTGAAAATTTCAGAAAAAACTCAGGTTGAATTACTGAGGACTTATGCTCATTAATTTTTCAAATTATTATTTTAATGTTGTAGCCGTGTTATTTAAAATTAGGCGCTGTGAGTTCAGTAGAGTACGAACATCCCACTTTCAAACAGAACAGAAATATGTCAAAGGGCATTTATTTAGAAACAGAAATCAAGATTGTAGTAATGGGGGTGTCGATCAGATGAAGAAATCTTATGATTACTTTATTCTTCAATACTTTTAAAAGTAAAAGCCAGAAAAAATTGGAAGTAAAAATTAGGAACATATTTCAAAAGCCTAGTTTTCTAGTATACAATAATTGGGTAACAAAGTTGAGAAAAAAGAAAATATAATGGAATTAATTTGATAATACAAAAGAAAATTCAACAGAACCTTTCGGAGAAAGAAGATAAATGTTGAACCCAAATGATAAAAATGTTATAGAAAAAGGAGAAATTAGACAAAATAAATGTTTGTATCAATAAATCGCCCGGTTCACACTCCGCCCACGTCTATTGAACAGGTGAAGAGGCTCATCCCTTGTTCCTTGTTTAGGATGTGGTTTCCGGCTTTCTCTTTTCCAATCTTTTCACGCTTTTCTTTTTTTTTCAATTGGAGTAGATAGACTAAACTATCGCCCGGTTCACACTCCACCCACGTCTATTGAACAGGTGAAGAGGCTCATCCCTTGTTCCTTGTTTAGGATGTGGTTTCCGGCTTTCTATTTTCCAATCTTTTCACGCTTTTCTTTTTTTTTCAATTGGAGTAGATAGACTAAACTATCGCCCGGTTCACACTCCACCCACGTCTATTGAACAGGTGAAGAGGCTCATCCCTTGTTCCTTGTTTAGGATGTGGTTTCCGGCTTTCTATTTTCCAATCTTTTCACGCTTTTCTTTTTTTTTCAATTGGAGTAGATAGACTAAACTATCGCCCGGTTCACACTCCACCCACGTCTATTGAACAGGTGAAGAGGCTCATCCCTTGTTCCTTGTTTAGGATGTGGTGTCCGGCTTTCTCTTTTCCAATCTTCCTACGTAGCCCCCTGCGCACCAGTGGTCTTACCGCCTTGCTCGGGGTGATATGATTAAAAAAAAACAACAATCGTCCAAAGCTACGAAAAAGCATTTTGCACATACTAAAAATCATTTCAAATGACATAGAACAGATGAATTGTCATCAAAATGACGCAAAAATCAGAATAAGACTGACATTTCATTTTAACAGATATATTTACCAAAATTATACAAAAATATCTTAAAATACGGAAGATTAAATTTATTCAACAACATCGCCATTGTCTTCAACCACGGCCCTTAGACGATTTCGCCATCTCCGGCATCTCTTCGGGATGGTCTCCTTGAGTAAGCCGGAACAGCACTATCTCCTCTAGGCACATGATTTAGACCTCCTGTTCAGTCTATGCTACGTGTTAACATGAATAAAGGCATGATGTCGCCGTCATTAACGATCACTCTAAATACTACCATAATCACTATTAGACTCATCTAACTCTTTTTGAATTCTCTGAAAGGTCCTCAGACTGACACCCAAACATTTTGAAAGGATTGTAGTGGAGATTACAGAGATTACAGTCAAGCATGTCGTTTTTAAATTTCTGGCGGAGTGAATTGCGTCATGGTGCCCCGTTTTACTTGCAGAGAGTTTCCCACTGCCTCTAATATACTCTGCTGCCGACAAAACAAATATCAAACAACGTGCACACGTAAAAAAAAAAATATATATATGTGACGACAATTTACCCATCGCACACTGTATAAATATGTTGCATACAATATCAGTCAGTAAAGTGCCATACGTGATACACGCTTGGGCGATCATGTCTCGAAATAATCATGACTGACCGGGCCGAAGATTATCTCGTAGTTGGTTGTCATTGCTTTCTGAGGTAGACTGGTTGCCAGACAAGGTTATAGAACCCAAACTGTCCTGTTATTCAACCCATAACTTGAGGTAATAGATGGATTAATACCTTTCCGAATGGTATTTGAGCGTACGTGAATGCAGCAAATTCAACTTGAATTCGAACTCGGGTCCCTGGTTTTTCGTTCCGAGCCGATATCCACTGCACCATAACGCACATCGTATACAATATAGGAGAAAAAAGAAACTCTACATAAATATAAATGCATTGACATGTGCCTAAAAGAAAATAAAGTTTTCAGAGACTTCTGCCAAATATGGTCGTGTGCCTCTGCTATCCACCTAGGGTTCCTTGATAAAATCCAACGAAGAATCTTTAATGGAATCGATCCCGACTTAGCAGCTCGAATACCGTCACTTTCTCACCGGCGCAATGTGGCTTCCCTGTGTCTCTTCTACAAATACTTTCACGTTTTCTGCTTCGATGAACTTAACACTCTGGTGCCCCTTATGTATGAATTTACTCGAGCTACAAGATTGGCAACTAGGTCCCACCATTTTACTGTGAAACCAATAAAATATAAGCGCAAATCCAGCTTCTTTTCTCGCATTTCTCACCTGTAACGCTACTAATGTTATAGATGTTAGAAAAACAAATCATGAATTGTAGGTATAGCAACACACCACTATCTGCCAGATGTCTTCAAGCAATGAAAAAAGCGAAATATGATGATGATGATGAAATTAATAATAAGGAGAACAAGAAGAAGAAAGATAACAAAGAGATATCTTAGAGATATTTTTTGTTTTCTGTTACAAAAACGATCAGTGGAAAATATGATGAAGCCATTTCCGAACATTGGTCTCTGGTGAGGACCAGGAAAAATGTGTGTACAACAGAAACCCAAGGAAATAAAAATAATAATCATATATATATATATATATATATATATATATATATATATATATGATTATTATTTTTATATATAAGTATTGCATTTTGCATTAAAATATATATATTTCATAGTTATTTAAAAAGTTAAAGCTCAGAAAATATACCAGAATGTAGAATACATTCTGGTATATTTTCAGAAAATATACAGAAAAAATACAGAATACACATTAGTTCGTGAAAATTAGTAAAACGCTCAAAATTACTTGAAAAAAATAATAGCCCAAACACGATTTTCGGGTAGTTTGCACACAATTTTGAAACTAATACGGGGATTTAAAAAGTATAAATATAATTAAGAAAATAAGGAAACATTTTTTGTCTGTTTTTTTAATCAAATCATTTTTCTATCTATCTATCTATCTATCTATCTATCTATATATATATATATATATAGAGAGAGAGAGAGAGAGAGAGCTAGAGAGAGTGAAAGAGAGAGAGAAAGACAAACACAGTGTGTGTGTATGTGTTTGTGTGTGTCAGACACAGAAACAGAGACAGACAGACAGACAGACAGACAGACAGACACGTATGGGGAAATAGAAGTGTGCAAAGTATGTTTTACTCCTCAATGTTTTACTCCTCAAGGTTTTACTCCTCAATGTTTTACTCCTCAACTGATCTTTAGGCTAGGTGTAATATTCATTTGGACGTCTCTCGCTATAGGCCAATTAAAAGACTAAAAACCTTAGGTGGTGGAAGTAACCAGTAGTTTCCATTTCTTTAGTTTTACACCTTTTCTCATAGCCATAAGGTTTATCTCGCTTCTCTTATGATTCACTTCATTTATCTATTCCTACTCCACTAACATGATTAACGTCACTAAAATAGAATCCAGTACACCAAATTCATTTTCTGGATTTCAAACATCAAATTTTGAATAAAAAATAAGTAAACGAAATATAAAAAGAAATAAAATCAAATAAAGAAACGAATAAATGATATTAGTAAATCTTATTAATGCAGGTAACAAAAAGTTCATGGTATATATATATATATATATATATATATATATATATATATATATATGGTTATGAAAATTAATTAAAAATCAATTAAAAACATAATTTTCCGTTTAATAAGCTAAGGTTATTTAAGTGTTTGAAAATAACTAATTTTGCAGAGTCCTAAATTAAAGTTATTTACCTTTGCCATTGTAAGATTTGGCTACAATATCCCACATAATAATTCGTGTGTTACCACTATACTTTAATTGACAAAAATGTTCCGAAAAAGTAGTGCTGTCTATGTATTTTATATTGCTTAAAATCAAGGATTTTCAATGGAACGAAATTAAAATTTGGCATCGTTACTGGAATGTAGACTAACTCGGTATACTGTATAACTTGATTTATACTTGGTTCAAAAATTAGTTAGCTTAGAACAATTCTAGCTTATTAAACAAAGGAAATGAATTAATGTTTACATGTAGACATACTAACAAATATCTGCTGAAATACGTTGAACCAGATTATGTTTAATGGGCATAATAACATAAGAATAATTTTTATTAACCAATAATCTCTCTTAACACTTAATATTAGAAATAAATATATATTTACAACCCGAAAAACATTTTGCACACACACACACACACACACACACACACACACACACACACACACACATATATATATATATATATATATATATATATATATATATATATATATATAAATCCCGTTTATTTTTGAATGCCAAATATATATTTATTAAAATAAATCCTATAATCCCTGTATAATATACGACTGAGCTAAAATAGCGGTAAAATATATTTTTATTCAAATTTAAATTAGGTAACGGATAGTCTATACGTAGTACCTGAAGAATGCGTTGTGCATGAAATTCCATGTTTTTTTATCGGTTAGAATATTTATACTTAATAGCTTTGTTTTATTAAATCGAGCTCTATTTTATTAACATAACTACTATGTGCAATATATTTATATATATATGAGTGTGTGTGAGTATGCGCGCGCGCTGGTAAAGTACAAATTAGATTAATGCCATTAATAGATATGTCGATATTTTTACGTCGATTTTTCTTGCATCTATATTCATTGCCTAACTATAGATTTACAAGACAGTATTAGCATTGAACTTTTGCGATACACTTTCAGGAGGACAAGTATTTTTCTAGGATGAGTGATGCTATCAAATTGCAATTCTGTTTTGCATTTCTTGGAAATTTGCGGACAGCAGCATTTTAATTAAAATATCAGATCCTGTCATAGGATTGGCTTATTTATTTTCTCATATTATCTATCACATTATTGGAAATATTAAAATTTAGTTACAAGTAACAATGTTTCCGAATGCTTTCTTTATTTTGTTCCCTCTCTGTTCCAATGAAATCACATTCTCAACCCAATAAGTCAACATTATATGTAAATTTTGGTTTTAAATTGCGAGGATTGTCAAAATTGTCGTTTCGATTATTTTATATTCACACTTTGCCATTTCATTTCCTCTTCAGCCAACATTTTTATTCCGATATCTCAACTTCTTTTTAACCATCCTCATGTGTAAACGCCGTTATAATATATGTTTCAGTATTTATATTGTAAAGACTTGATCACATCATTATTGCCATATTCTCTACGTTTCGGCCTGTGTGAAATCACAAGTCTTAGGTTCCAGTCACTTTTAGGATTATCCAATCAATCTACTGGGCCATATTGCCTTGGGGCACAATGGATAAAAGAACTGGGTAAATTAATCTGGTTACTTGACCCAAAGAATTGTGAGTTCAATACCTGGCCACAGAGGTGAAATAGAGGAGTTGAGTTACAAACTGATACTGGCATATACGAAAGAATCATAACCCATGGAACTAGAACAATCGACCCCCGTGGACAAAATAATGTGTTCGGGTCTAAATTTCAACGTATACCACTTGGAATTTAAATTTAAATTACGTAACGGATAGTCTAAACATAGTACCTGAAGAATGCATTGTGTATGAAACTCTATGTTTTTCTATCGATTAGGGATATGTATATTTATAATTAATAGCCTTGTTTTATTAAATCGAGCTCTATTTTGTTAACATAACTACTATGTGCGATATATTTATATACATATGTCTCTCTCTCTCCCTCTCTCTGTGTGTGTGTATGTGTGTTAGCATAGTACAAATTAGATTAATGCCATTAATAGATATGTCCGTACCTTTACGTTGATTTTTCTTGCATCTATAGTCATTGCGTAACTATAGATTTACAAGAAAGTATTAGCATTGAACTTTTACTATACACTTTCAGGAGGAGAAGTATTTTTCTACGATGTGTTATGCTAGTAAATTGCAATTCTGTTTTGCATTCCTTGGAAATATGCGGGCAGTAATATTTTAATTAAAATGGATAAAAGAGTTGGGTGAATTAATCTGGTTACTTGACCCAAAGAATTGTGAGTTCAATACCTGGCCACAGAGGTGAACTAGAGGAGTTGAGTTACTAAACTGATACTGGCATATACGAAAGAATCATAACCCATGGAACCAGAAAAATCAACCCCCGTGGACAAAATAATGTGTTCGGTTCTCAATACCACTTGAAAATGACCGGAGCTTAGAACGACCGAAACGTCGTGAATATAGCAATAAAAATGAGGATGACAGTCGTAACGATGTCAGCAGTGCAAATAGTTACAATATCTCATCTCAGAAATATAGACAGACATATATTCCAGGTAATTGATTGTCGGTATATTTTGACTGATTTTAAAAGTAGGCGGTAAGATAAAGATGAAGAATACTGGCTTGAATATTTTGTTTTCGTCTAATTGATAAGATGGTGAAAAATACGGGATATTCCTTTTAAGAATTCGTTATATTTTATTTTACAAATAAAATCATGTTATTGCTGTTTAAATGACGAAGGTATAGAGTGGAATGATGTAGAGCAGATATCACGTTTTCCTGCCTACAAAGAAAGTGCCTCCGGGTTCAGGATAAAGTTCACTGAGTGATAATAGCTTCGGGAGCTCAAAATAGAATTATTTTTACTTTATTTCTTGGTATTTGTGCTCGAAACATCAATGTAAAATAAACATTGTTGCAATATCCAACCTGGGGCTTTTGTTATCAGTCTAGGCATTCTTGACAAATGCGAAGTAAGAATATGTAATATTAAATATTCTGACATAGCATCTAGATTTTAATCAATTTTCCCACTGTTGTAACCTAGATTCCTTGAGACTCTTCTATAAATATTTTTAATGCAATTCTTCTGATGAGCTTTCCTTTACGGCACATTGAAATCATTTATTTATGTGAAGTACACTATTGGTTGTGCTGTGGATATTGGCTCGGAACGAGGAATCGGAGAGACGAGTTCAATTTCCAGTTGTACTCACTTGCACGAAAATATCCTTGGGAAAGGTATTAATCCGTCTCTTTTTCCTCCAGCTATAGGTTAAATAGCTGGCAGATTGGGTTTTATAGCCTGGGTTGGCTACCAGTCTAACGCAGAAAGTAATGGCAATCTACTACGGTAAAAGGTTCTGCCCAGTCATTCATGTTATTTTCGAGACATGATCGCCGTAGTATGTATCTCGTATGGCACTTAACTGACTGAATTACGGGAGCGTTCATTTTACTATTGAAATTGCTTCATGTAAGCTTCAGTTCGATGGTAATAGAATCTCTTCTCTCGCTTGTCGCTTTTGGCGCTCTCTTCCGGCTTCTTGATTTCCTGTCAATGACGATCTTTACAAATGTAAAGACAGCCTCAATCGCATCTTTTGTCATTTGCATTTTCTTCTTTAACCCTGTTCATATTGTCGACATTTCTCCTTGCTGTTTTTTTCTGTTTGTTTCATTGTCTGTAATCGCTGAGAGAGAGAGAGAGAGAGAGAGAGAGAGAGAGAGACACACACACACACTCTAGTACGTACATCAATGATTTTGCTGTAATTTTCCACGGTATATCGATATGAATATTTCGCCATTTTGTTTCACGGCAGAGGGCACTCGTCTTGATATAAATATTAAAGTATCGTGCCGTACATGACGACTTAATGAAAAAGAAATATGACTAAAAAACGAAAAAGAAACAAAAATTTGAACACCTTTTGATTGGGAAAATATTAATGAACAAACAATTCCATGGAGCATTTACGAGTCGCAAAAATCGACTGTAAACAACATGAAGAGTTTAAGGTCATGCAAAATACTCGTGAAGTTAGATACATACATAAAATTATAGAGGATTAATTAAGGATAAATTTCAAGAATATAATAATTGACAACGTCAACACTTCTCAAAAACAGAAAAAATGAGCTTTTCCTTTATCTAGTTATTTTGAATCTTCAGTTTGCAGGCAATCATGGTCTTCCACAAATATCAATCCATTTTTAGCTCTTAATGCTTCGTTAGACACAAAGAAATATTAAAGAACTGTTAAGTGCTATTTGTCCTCCAAAAATATAAGATTACAACTCAGTCTGTTTATATTTCTGAGATTAGGTAGTATTTACAGTATTTACATTATTCGGACTATTGTCCTATCTTTGTTCCCATTTGTACGTTTCGGTCGCTTCTTTAGGTACTAAGAATTTCAAACCGAACTCTTTATATCATCCTCATTCCTTGCGATTGAAAGTCATGAGTTATCTCCCTCTAACCCTGTTCACCACTGCTGAATAGTCAGAATAATGTAAATATTGTTACATTTCAGTCGTTTGGAATCTCCTCTTCATCTTCGAGGAAACTATTCACTACATTCATTACATAGAAGTTCAGCACACTTCTCTATGTTTTAACGATATATACATGTTCTGTAATACACTGTTTAATTTTTGGTATTGAATTTTCAGTAATCTGTCAAAGGATTTTCACTCTATTAAAATGTCTGTACTAGCTTGAGTTTAAAATTTTCAACGCGTAGCTCATATCTCTGGCTAAAGCCTTAAATCAAAGAAGAAATTGAAAGAATTGAAGAAAGCAGAAGAATTAAGGAAACGTATCATCATTTCGAGTGTGGAGTTCGAATTCCAGTTGAATCCATTGTATTCACTTACGCGCAAATACCCTTTGGAAAGGTATTAATCCATCTCTACTTTCCAGTTATTGGTTAAATAGCAGGACAGATTGGGTTCCATAGCCTTGGTAGGCAACCAGTCTACCGTAGAAAGCAATGGCAACCTACTGCAGGATAATCTTCTGCCCAGTCAGTCATGTCTCTTTCGAGAAATGATCGCCCAAGCGTGTATCACGTATGGCACTTAACTGACTGACTGATCAGCATTTGGTTAACAGTGATGTTCATTGAATAAATAATCCTAATAATATAATTAAAAGGATGGATCATTCATTAAAACAACAACACCGACATTGCATTCAATTTTTTCTGCATTTGAAACCTAAATGATAATATGATCATTAATTTCATGAAATCTCTGTAGTAATAATTTTTTATTGTTATTCGAAATTGGAAATTCAATTCATCTTCCACAATCTTTCCCCTTTCTCTCATCTTATTGTCGTCTTTTTTTCTTAATGCATTTCTTTGATAACTTTTCATTGCAAAATAATCATAAGATTTCTCCCTCTGATTACAACCTCGCTGCAATACTTGTATCTCTTTCAACGTACATGCGTCAACTCAGGGAAACTATTAGCGGGCTTTTATTGAAACACGCACGTTCAGTAACATAAGAAGACTCACAGATGAACGCTCACTCTATACGTTTATTCGTTTTTTATTCATTGTTGAGAGGGGAGGCAGGGAAGCGTTTGTTTTTGTTTTTGTTTTAATACAAAGCATTTTTTAAAGGAATTCTTTTCCTCTTCATCATCGTTTTTAACATTATTTCCAGAAAATATTTTTGTCGACATCGTGATAGAAGGAAATACCGTGTTTAGTTTTAGCTGTGCGTTATTTGGCTTGAACAAAAGATCACAGTCGCTGAAAATTAATTTTAGAAATGAATTTAAGTTAATAATAATAATAATAATAATAATAATAATAATAATAATAATATACTAAAAATAAAAGTTGAAAGAGAGGCTTAAAATATTGATAATTAACTTTTTATTATGAAGATGCAAGGTACAACAAATTCTTTTGTGTTGCGAAGAGAAAGTCACGATTTTGAAACTGTAGCTTTAAGATAATGCCATTTCCAAAGAAGAAGTAAAGAATATGGCAAAGGTGAAGGAATAAATAGAATGAATAAAAGTTAGGCTCGTATTCCATTCTGTCCATAGTTATCCAAAAAATAGAAGTGAAAATAAAAATAAGCATGTAGAAAAACTGAAAAAGGTGAAGAGGAAAACTGATAAACTTCAGATAGAATAATGTTAATCTGAAAAAAGACAAGAAAAAACAATCCTACATCAGTAAAAACAAAATAATATTTTAACAAAAATTAAAAGTATTACAAAAATAAATAAAATTGTTTAATATACAAGAATTACATATTTGCCTATTTTATGTCAGTATATCAATAAGTCTACGACCTGGCATTTATTATCCGAACTAGCAGTATAGCTTTCATTACACCAGTTGCACGGGTGTAATGAAAGCTTTAAAACTAATCCATGGTCCTGGAGTTCTGACTCTTTGGACGTTGGCACGAAAGACTAAAAAGCAATAGTTGTTTCCAGTTAAAGCGAAACCGTAGACAGAAAGAAAAATGAATAGATGTAAGTCAAATTTTGATTTCCTGCTATCGATATCAAATAAGTCTGTTTCATCGTAAACTGAATTTTGAAGGCTAAATATGTCCTCTGAGTAAACGGTATCATGGCTGATACTAAGAACTACAATTATACAGACATGCAACCAGATAAACAGACACACACACAAACAAACATCTTGCCTTATATATATATATATATATATATATATATATAATCGATTTGCTGCACTATTGTAAGAACTGCACCATTGAATATCGTTTCTTATATCTTTGTCTATGAGTGTATCAAATCGAACCACTCCTTCTACAACCCGATTTTTTCGATTATCAATTTTCGATATTTATCAGGCGTACCTCGACACAAAACCGAGCTAAGAACACTCGCAGACGCTTATAGTACAACTGTGTAAATTTTCAAGAAAATCGGTTCAGCCGTTTCGGAATCTATAGGTAACGGAGACACACACACACACACACACAGACAAAGTTCCTTTTATAAATAAGTTTAGATATTGTTCTGATCACTGTAAAATATTTATGCATGATTAATGTCTGCCTCTTACATGCATTACAAGACAGTAGATTACACTGAAAAATAAAATGATTACCGTAGAAAATAACTGGTTTATCATTTTAGTCTATGGATATTGAGTTAATTGCACCTTTATATCCCCCCCCCCCACACACACACTCAGAATTTTCCATTTTTTGGAATCATATTTTAACTCTGACATTATATTAAAGAGATGATTTTTGGGGTGACTACCGGAAAAAGGTTTTAGCTCTAGTATTATATTGAATAGACGTTCAGGAACAGTAAATTTCTTAATGTCCCTTGTTCACCTTCTTGTACATATATATATATATATATATATATATATATATGTATATATATATATATATATATAATCGTTTGTACAATAAAGATGTAAGCTGATGATGTACAATGATGTATATATATATATATATATATATATATATATATATATATATATATAATCTTCTGTACAATAAAGACGGAAGTTGATGATGGTTCGCCTGAAATTTACCATGAAATAACGTGTCTGCCTAAATTTTTTCTTATATTAGGTCTATATGTATAAGAATTATCCAAAACTCTTTTATATTCGAGCGTTTTCTGCCTATATTCTTAGCCATTATAAAGAATTAACGTTTCTTGTTTTACTTGTAGAAAAAGTGCGGAAATTAATTTTCGAAAACCGTAAACGCATTTTTAACGTGTTCATCATTGATCATCGATGTCATTAAGTGTAGGGTTTCTCTTTTTTATTAGTAATGCCTTCAATCCTTGCTATCTTCTTTTGCATGTGGATGATGCTATAATATATGCATTATCAACGAGAATATCACGGATAGGTTCGGGAAGATCTCGAAGTGTGTTTAAATAAGATCGGAAGGAACAGTTGCGGAAAAGGTGTAATGTAAATCTTCTCGTCAATTTTGTGGTGGTATAGCCGATGTAATTGTTACGGATTTGGATAGTTCACGAACACAGTTCATTTCACAAAATCATCTGAGATTATGTAACACCGACCAAATCAAAAATTAAAAACTGCCAACCTCATTATATATATTATTAATTCACCTGCAAAATTTAAAGTGCAGAGAAGCAATGTCGTTTATGATATTATATATCCTTTGAAGAACTTATATAATTTGGGTTCTGAAAAATGAAGCCAACACATTAAAAATTATATAAAAAAAATGAATGATAATAGCTTGTCTGTCATGTTTAATGAAACCTGTACAAAGAGAGATTGTTTTCCAAACACACAATTTATATATATATATATATATATATATATATATATATATATATATATATACTAGCAATATTAGCCCAGCGTTGCTCTGGTGTAATGAAAGCTTGAAAAATAATCCATGGTCCTGGAGATCAAACTCTTTGGACGTTGGCACGAAAGACTAAAAAGCAATCGTTGTTTCCAGTTAAAGCGAAACTGTAGACTGAAAGAAAAATGAATGGAAGTAATCAAATTTTGATTTCCTCCTATCGATATCAAATAAGTCTTTTCGTCCTAAACTGAATTTTCATGGTTAAATAAGTTCTCTGAGTAAATGATATCATGGCTGATGCTAAGAACTACAATTATACCTACTTAGAGCTAAACCCGACGCAAAATCTAAAGGAAAAGGGCTGAAAAATTACAGACATACAGGCAGATAAACAGATACACTCATAATCATCTCTGCCTTTTATATATATATATTATCGATTTTCTGCACTATTGTAAGAACTGCAACCTTGAAACTTCTGAATATCGTTTCCTATGTCTTTGTCTATGAGTGTGTCAAATTTGATTAAAATCGGATCACTCCTTCTATAACACGATTTTTCGATTTTAGATTTTCGATATTTATCGGGGGTACCTCGACACAAATCGAGCTAAGAACACTTGCAGACGCTTATAGTACAACTGTGTAAATTTGCAAGAAAATCGGTTCAGCCGTTTCGGACTCTATAGGTAACGGACACACACATACACAGACACACACACAGATAAAGTTCCATTTATAAATAAGTTTATATATATATATATATATATATATATATATATATATATATATATATATATATATATATCCGAGTAGCTACAGAACGAAGAAAGAATTTTTTCCGTCCAAAACAGTGCTCGATATATGATGTATAGAGCAGTGAATATTTATTATAAATTATGTTTTGAACATGTACATTTTTTTAAATATATGCCCTCGACAATCATATGTTTATTTCACCGTTGGGTGTGCAACGTTTCTTCGGGTGGTAAAAGCGAAACTGAATTCGTCTGCTCCTTATATTTGGTTCATTGTTGTTGTGGGAGGTTGGTTGGGGTTACTGATAATGAAGGGAATGTGTCTTGTGTAGTCTGTTAGAGTTTTGAAGAGCCTGGTGTGTAAGTGCTAAATTGTTGATTTATGGTATTATCTGTTGGCGTGTACGTTTTTATCGGTCGGGTATATCTTTTAGTTAGAATTTCGCAGAGATTGGTGTGTAGAGGGATTTTTGATTGCTTGGTCGGTTTTGTGTGTTTGCGTGTTTTTTGTGTGTGTGATTGGTAACTTATCTTGTTTGTTGACCTTATATATGACCTTATATATATATATATATATATATATATAAAACAAAAAAATCCATCTTTTCTAACTTATTTTGAATATTAACTGTTGGATCTTGAGAGTCTGACAAACAGTTTTGTTTTGTTCTGCGAAATACGTATTACCAATGAAATTGTAAAATATCTAAAAAAACTTTCTAGATTATATTGCGCTCTTTAATTAAATAAATAAATTTATCATTGTTGTCTTTTGAGTTCGACTCTATCGGAATTTACCTGACTAAATTACCAAATATTCTGTTTTTATTATATATCTGATTTATTATATATATATATATATATATATATATATATAATAAAATTAAATTTTAAAAAATCGGATTATAGAAGGATTGGTCGGATTTTAATCAAATTTGACACACTCATAGAAAAAGACATAAGAAACGATATTCAGAAGTTTCAAGGTTGCAGTTCTATCCTTGGATGACTCAAATTCGGTTTTTCAGCCCTTTTATTTTATTTTTGCTTCGGGTTTTTGTTCTAAGTAGGTATAATTGTAGTTCTTAGTCTCGGCCATGACGCCATTTACTCAGAGGACTTATTTATCCTTCAAAATTCAGTTTACGACGAAAAAAATAATTATTTGATATCGATAGCAGGAAATCAAAATTTGACTTACATCCATTCATTTTTCTTTCAGTCTACGGTTTCGCTTTAACTGGAAACAACTATTGCTTTTTAGTCTTTCGTGCCAATGTCCAATAAATCTGAGCTCCAGGACCATGGATTTGTTTTAAATCTTTCATTACACCCGAGTAACGCCGGACTATACTGCTAGTATATTATAAGTTTGGAAAATGAATTTTGATTGAAATATTTCCAGGAAGACAATCATTTTTGTGTCTGACCACAACACGATGTCGGGACGCTTGTTTGTTTGTGCGATGTGTATTGGAATTTTTAGAGACGTCATTAGGTCTACTGAAACCTCCCAATCACTGGCCCCGATCAGCAGCTTCATATTCGGGGCTGTTTGTTTTTTTATTTGCAGGGCATTCACCCTCTTATGAAATCTTATCTTATTCTCCTTGGCTGCCACATGCTGTTGGTTTGCTGTCTCACATTGGGTTCTTAGTAACTCCTTCATCACCACTAATACCTTGTTGTGTCGCCACGTATACATCTGGAGCGATTGTGAACAAGCAGAAAGCACATGAAACATGGTACCTCCGTCCTTTTAACAAGAAAAACAGAGATCTGTATCTATGTATCCCCACATTTCGAGGTTTGTTTCATTTGAAAGAAAGTCGTACGTAGACCGAAGAATAAAAGATATCGCCAATGGCTCTATCACGATTAACTAGTTCCAATAAAGTTTAATAGGTTCTATATCATTCCAGGTTGTCTACTTGCACTGTTTAGCTTGAGTAACAGCAGTGGCTATTCATTGCTTTTTTTGGACATTTTAACTTCTTCCATTACCATGCGCCTCTTTCCCTTTGGTTTCTCCCTGGAAAAGAACTTGTGCGTCATGTTTCCCAGTCCAGCCCGATCATTTTGAGTCACACCCATGATATCTCTGAATCGTAGGCTGGTTTCCTCTTCTTGGGTTGCCTCTGAAGCGGACCAGTTTGTACCAGATTTAATCTTTGGATGCACCCTCTTAATGTAATCATCAACTGAGTCTCTCATCATCATGTGTAGGCGTACCTTCCCAACCTTGAATTCTTCCCCTAATGAGTGTATAGGGAGCTGCAGATGTCCGGAGTTGGTATATAGCCCCACTTTCGAAAAACAAGGAGGAACTCCAAGCCACTTACACAAGTATTTATTGATCACTTGCTCAATGCGCTCAATACGAGAAAGTGCAATTTCATACATCTGCAAAGACCACAAAAGGCGGGTTGATAGGCCATGTTGGTAACACCAGGCTTTCATTTTACTGGGCAGATAGGTTCTATCGATAGAAATTAGACCCCTTAAATCTGCTTTCTGTAACTCTGTACTCCGATGTTTATTAGTCAGAGAGATTTCATACATCCGTCCGAGGCTTTTCACTGGCATTTCCTTTACTGTTGGTATTGTTTAAAAACCACTTCTGAGGTGAATTCCCTTGACAGACCCTCGAATTAATGACAGGCTTCGACTTTTCTCGGGCTTTGCCTTCATTCTTGCCCATATGAAGAGATCATGATATTATTGTAATAGGTCATCAGCGGCAGTTTTAGAAGGGACAAGAATCGTGATATCATCCACAAAAGCCCTAGAAGGGGGAAGGACCAGTTGTTCTTTAGTCATCACTCCCTCGACTGTGTTTGATGCGCTTCGTAAAATTAACTCCATGACCAAAACGAACAGAAGCGGGGAAATTACACAGCCCATCGTGATGCCGATATCAAGTGGTTGCCATTTGGTAGTGTAACCATTGACGGTGAATTTCATGAAAGCTGAGTTAAAATACTTTATTATGATTTTCCTTATTTTGCTAGGGAAGTTGAAAAACTCAAGGGCCATTCCTATCAACTTATGTGGGACTGACCCATATGCATTGGCAAGATCAAGCCATACTACATGGAGTTCTGTTTTATTTCTTTTGGCTGATAGTATGGAATTCCATATCATCTGTTCATACTCCAGACAACCGGGGAAGCCAGGTATCCCACCCTTTTGAACAGATGTGTTTATGTACTTGTTTTCTATGAGAAAATCTGTCATTTGACGAGCGATGACTCAAAAAATAATTTTCTTTCTACATTCAGGAGGGATATGGGGCGAAACTTGGAAATGCCTTTGAGTTCATTTCTTTAGTTATCCAAATGCCATCAGCCAAACACCATTCCTGAGGTACAATATTCTGTTTCCAGATCCGCTGGAGTAGGCTAGTGTGTTTTCGGAGGACGCCTGGGTAGTTTTTATATAATTTCTATGATATCCCATTTATTCCGGGGACACTACCACCGCGTGCCTTTCGGACAAAATCCCGGACTTGACTTACTTTTATCCCACTATCATCAAACATAAATGTTGGATATCGAGGCCTTGGTAAACTATTCATAGGAGGGATTAGTATGTCTCGCATATTATCTGAATACGTCTTCAGCAAGTGAGTCTCCAACTCCTCTTGTGGGGCATCAAGTTTGCCGCTTTTTACTTCCACGAAAAGTTTCTTAGCAAAAGCATGCAGATTTATAAAGAAAGATCTCCGAGACTGCCGCTTTTTCTTTGATTCTCAGCTCTGGATATCACTAGAATCTTTCTTCTGATATCATTCATGAGTTCTTGAAGTCATGCCCTTTTATGATTTGAAGCTCCTTTAAAACGGCGCTTCAGTAACCTTTGTTCTGCTAGTAAGTTTCCTTTCTGGACTTGTCGTCGGTTTGGTCGTTTTTCCTCCTTTTTCTCTTTCTTCTCTATTACCGGTTCAAACCACTCAAAGCAAAATTCATGTATTATTCTACAAAAGGAATTGATCTTCTCCACTATGGGACACTTAAGATTTGTATTAAGGATAAAAGAAAGCTCTTTATCAAGGTTTGTCTACATAGCCTTCCGGTTACCTTTGGGCCACTGTATTCTTGGTTTACTTAAGATTTCTCCAGGGTACTGTCGTTCAACAATGGAATCCTGAATGCTGTGGGTGTAGTCCAGTTCCATAATCCTATTACTCGATTTATATCTAATAAGAGAATTATGCTGTTTGCACCAGCGTCCCTTATGGATACGTAATCCGCGTAAACCGTTAAATCTTTTACCGCAAAAACACGTTGTAGCCGTGTCCATATCCAGGTCGTTTCCATTTAAGTCAGTTTGATGGGTGATATATTCTCCCTCCCCGCTAGAGTCACCCATAGGGCATTTTACGTCTCTTGAATTTTCCATGATTTTATAAAATTCTATTCTTTCCGAGATGTCACTCCAACTTTCTAGATGGTCACGTCGTCTTTCCGAAGAGTCATCTTGATTTCCAGCGAGACTTGGTAATCAATTTGTAACATACAACGTGTGTTAGCACGTGCGATACCATGTCTTCAGCAACCGCCGACCAGGAGTGATGTCACAGTTTCGGTGGCTATGGCGGAACCGCCACCCCTGGCGCCACCAGCAGCGTTTGTCGCCAGGCAGGGTATGAAACACAACTACACATTGTGTTTTATTATCTTCAACGAATTTTAAATATTTTTGTGCATCTTTATATCAGCCAATTTTTGTCTCATATTTTTCCACCACTCACTGTTCCTCAATTAATATTGTATCTTTAGTCTTCTTTTATATTTTAAGCGGAAAATCATAGAATAGGTTCATTTTATCTTTGCCTTTAAATTGTGAGGTAACCAAATATTGCGAGGGCCTACAAATTATCTCATCAGCATTTTCATTTCTCCGTCGTTAATTATAATCCTGAAGGAACGCTCTCGTTCTTAAAGATCAAAATTTCCTAGTTTATAACTTACAAATATCTTCTCTGCTATGGTACTATCGTGAAAAACAGCTCATATTTGCTATTCATGCATCGGTTTTTCTTTTCTATAAATATAATCGTGAAAATATATCTATTTCACCCCATTCTTCATGCATGAAAAAATATTAACAAATAATGATATTACCAAATCATACCACATCCTATAGAGAAAAGCGTTGAAATGCCATCTTACGGAATATGTATATATTGTTAGAAATTCCAGTCACCTTCTCAAAGTGACAAATTGAAAAACGATAAAAAAAAAACGATGTAAGCCTAAATCAATATTTATATATTTTAATAATTCTGGCTCATTTTTAGTTTCCGATTTTTAAGTAGAGTAGCAATGTTTTTTTTTTCGTGTTTGCATTTTGAAATGAGTTTTCATTGTCTGTTTTGTAGTTTGATTTTGTCCGGGAAGGTCATTATAGCATTTTTCCCTCTAAGCAGAGTATAGAATTTTTAGATTGATTGTTATAGGCTAATGTTCTTCTACTTATTTTCTATGACATTTTTGATGTCATATGATTAGAAAGCAGTATAATGCAAATTGTAAATACATGAATAGCACAGTAAACAGAAGCAGTGAAAATAATTTAATCCAAACAAATAAATGTGTAAATAAACTAAGTAAATGAAAACTAACAAATCCGACTCACAAAAATAACTTAAAAATAATGAAATAGACTACCGAAAATGCATCACTGAACAATAGTAATAGGCCTCCATCAGTCAAGGGTTGACCATGGTTAGCATCCTAATTGTCTGCTTGTTTGGAGCATCGGCGTCTGTAACTGTAAAAAACGATGCAGGAGTGACAGTCTTTGTTGCAGAGGCTCCATTTTTTCTGGTCTATCGGTTGTGTCATTTTGCTTTCTGCAAACCCGCCACTTGTGTCAGTTACTCCCCAATTGATTTGAGATGTTTGGCCGTAGTTCCACTCCATTTGGTCTGTTTTTCTGCTACGCTTTACCACGACACTGTGTTGATGCCCATAGCCTTCATATCGCGTTTTATGATGTCATGATACTGCAGCTGTGGCCGCCTAGTGGGTCTTCTTCCAGAGGTCAGCTCTTCTCACGTGGAAGATGTTCAGACCCCTCTCTTTCCTGGCGTACGTGGTCCATGTCTCGCTGTCGTATAGCAGTGTGCTGATGACACAGGCGTTGTTCACTGCCAATTTTGTCTTCACTGTCAGCTTGGAGTTCGTCCAAACACGGGTTGTGAAGGTCACAAGGGTTGTGGCTGCCTTCTCAATTCTCTTGCCGAGCTCTATGACGACGGAGAGGTAGCTTGTGATGGTAGAGTCAAGACAGGTAAACTGATGGACCACATCCAGCTTATAGTCATTGATGGTGATGACCGGTGCTGCTGCTGTACCTTCACCCAGGACGTTTTTTTTCTTCTTCTTCTTTTCAAGCTAAGGGTCAACCCAAAGTCTCTGAATGCCTGAGAGAAATAATCCGTCAGTGTTTGAGTCTGTAACTTTTACAACTGCTGAAATAAATTTTGGATTCATAACTATTTAATTATGTGTGGAGTTTTCGTCTCTTTCTCTCGCATTCGGCTCTCTCTCTCTTCATATATATATATATATATATATATATATATATATATATGTGTCTGTGTGTGTGTGTGTTTGTGTGTGTGTGAATGTATATATATATATATATATATATATATATATATATATATATGCACATACACATAGGTCTCTACAGGGAATGATGCCGTGGGTGATTTCTTGCTATTCAAGTATCCCATGTAATAAATGTGTAGTTTGTCGGTCAAATTTTGCAAATACATTTTTTTGAGTAGATGTGAAAAATTCTTTAAAAAATGCCGGACAGCGTATACTTTTCTTTCAAAAGATGTTTGTATATTCGGATCGGGGGACGAAAATAAATAAATATATTATTTAGTAAATAACCGGAGCGTCTATTCAAATAAATGTATTCACTGAAAATAACTTTCCAAGTTGTAATTATATAAATGTGTGTTTGCGCGTGTGTGCTCGCGTCCTTGTGTGTCATGAAATGTAGTTTTTCATGAAGTAAAAGTTTTTGATATCACAGAACGTGTATCAATATAAGAAGTGTCAACACCCAGTTTCATACTTGAACACAGACATCAGGTCATTCGATTGGCACTCGGTGTGCACACCAATGTTAACACCACACAAACACACACACACAAACACAAACACACACAAACGCGCAAACACACACACGCGCAAACACACACACATATGTGTATATATGTGTATGTGTGTGTGCGCGCGGGCGCGTGTGTGTATGTGTAGTGAGGGGAATACAAACAAATAGAAATATAGAAGGATGCTGTGGATATCCTGAACCGCGCATGTGAGCAATGACGAGGTGTTGGAAAGAAGTGAAACGAAAAGGAAATTAATATTGAGCATCAGGAAGAGACAACTAAAGTTCCTGGGACATGCAATGAAGAAGAAAGGCTTGAAAACCCTGTTACTAACAGGCCAGATAGAGGGAAACAGAGACAGGGGAAAGCAGCGGATAACATTAAAAGGCCTGAGCAGGTGGATGACACAACGGGGCCTGAGAGTCGTTACAGGAGAAAGCGTGCTAAGAGCCACCAGGGATAGTGAGACGTGGAAGGCCATGATCGCCTTCGTCCTGAAGGGTCAAGGTAGAAAGAAGAAGAAGAAGAAGAAGAAGAAGAAGAAGAAGAAGAAGAAGAAGAAGAAGAAGAAGAAGAAGAAGATAGGGGAAATGAATGAAAGCAAGAAGAAAAAAAGAGTAAGCAACAAAGAAAACCGGAAATGGAAAATTGGCCATAATCATGTTGATCATGTTTGTAATTTGAGCGAGCGAATCGGAAATGAAGTAGAATATTTACGGAGAAACCCGAAGAATATGGCTCATGACTACTTCCCAGATTCTCTTACTGAAGCCAAGGAGCCACATTGCGTTTTTTTTTCTAGTCAACTAGCATCATCCATACTCTGATGGGAGATAGGAAACTTTATCTATGGTGGTTAAAGAAGAGCAACTTCAATTTGGAAGCATTAAAATGTACGAATCATTTCCTAGCACATTTCAACACAGATTCGATGTCTTTTTCAAGAGCAGCAGTCAGGTTGACGTTGCAATTCTCAGCAGATTTCTTAATGAAACGAAAGTAAATAGTGGTATCATCTGCTTAGTCGCCTACTTGGGAAGTCATTACATCCGGAATATTAATGATGAAAAAGCGTAGGGATTAGGATAGAGCCTAGAGCGTTTATATGAAAGAATCTGGAAGCATGTTAGTTCATAATGACCTCTATTTTATCTGATAGAAACGATTGTATCAAACTGAAGAACTTTTCAGAAATTCTTGCTAAAAACATTCTCGTCGATTTGGACAACATGAACATACAACTTGTTTTGGGATGTACTTAAATATTCCGAATGTCTTGTACTTGTTTTTGTTATATTAAAGGCCTATTTGTGATTGCCACATAACTTGTCCTTTTTTTTACTACACGTACTACGGCAGCGTATTATATATACACAAATATGTATATTATCTCCTCGGGTTTCTCGATAAGGTACAGAGGAGGGTCTGTAATGTGATAGATAACGATTTGGCAGACCGCCTGCAGTCTCTCTCCCACAGGCGCGACGTGGCTTCCCTGTGTCTCTTCTATAAATACTTTCACGGCTTCTGCTCCGATGAACTTAGATCACTGGTGCCCATTAGATACGAATTTGCACGAGATACTAGATTACCAACTAGATCCCACCCTTTTACAGTGAAACCGATAAAATACAACCGCAACTTTTACTCCAAAAGTTTCTTTCCTCGCATTTCCCGACTGTGGAATTCCCTTCCACACGATTGCTTCCCCGACGGCTACAATCTCCAGGAGTTTAAATGTAAGGTCAATAGACACCTCCTAACACACTAACTTGCTCCCATTCTATCAAACACTCTTCCCATCTGCCCAAACCTCATCCTCGGTATCCTTACTCATCTGTCACCTTCCTCCTGACATTCCCTATGTCTAACCACTCCTTCTCTTTACCTTCCCCTATGTAGCCCCATGCGCAATAGTGGCAGTGGAATGCCTTGCTTGGGGTGAAATGATTAAAAAATTAGTACTAGCAATATAGCGCGGCGTGGCTCTGGTGTAATGACAGCTTTAAAAATAATCCATGGTCCTGGAGCTCAGACTCTTTGGACATTGGCACGAAAGACTAAAAAGCAATAGTTGTTTCCAGTTAAAGCGAAACCGTAGACTGAAAGAAAAATGAATGGATGTTAGTCAAATTTTGATTTCCTGCTATCGATATCAAATAAGTGTTGTTTGTCGTGAAGTGAAATTTGAAGGCTAAATAAGTCCTCTGAGTAAATGGTATCAAGGCTGTAACTAAGAACTACAATTATACCGACTTAGAGCCAAACTCAAAGCAAAAACTAAAATAAAAGGGCTGAAAAAATACAGACATACAGGCAGATAAATACACACAAACATCTTGACTTTTATATATATATATTATTGATTTTCTGCTCTTTCGTAAGAAGAGCAACCTAAAAACTTTTGAATATCGTTTCATATGTCTTTGTCTTTGTCCACTCCTTCTATAACCCGATTTTTCGATTATCGATTTTCGATATTTATCGGGGGTACCTCGACACAAAACGTAGCTAAGAACACTCGCAGACGCTTATAATACAACTGAGTAAATTTGCAAGAAAATCGGTTCTACCATTTCGGAGACTATAGGTAACGGATACACACACAGACACAGACACACACACACACCGACAAAGTTCCATTTATAAATAAATTTAGATCCTCGGGGTTAATTAAGGTAAAATTATAGACAAAAATCTAAGATAGATTGGCAAATAGATGAGTAAGTAACGAAAGAGACAGAAAGAGTGATAGATAGATAGATAGATAGATAGATAGATAGATAGATAGATAGATAGATAGATAGATAGATATGAACCGACTGAGATAGATAGATAGATAGATAGATAGATAGATAGATATGAACCGACTGAGATAGATAGATAGATAGATAGATAGATAGATAGATAGATAGATATGAACAGACTGAGATAGATAGATAGATAGATAGATAGATAGATAGATAGATAGATAGATATGAACAGATTGAGATAGATAGATAGATAGATAGATAGATAGATAGATAGATAGATAGATATGAACAGACTGAGATAGATAGATAGATATGAACAGACTGAGATAGATAGATAGATAGATAGATAGATAGATAGATAGATAGATATGAACAGACTGAGATAGATAGATAGATATGAACCGACTGAGATAGAGTATATTTGTAAAGTATTTCTGCTGCGCACGATAGATAGATAGATAGATAGATAGATAGATAGATAGATAGATAGATAGATGTTGAACAGACTGAGATAGATAGATAGATAGATAGATAGATAGATAGATAGACGTTGAACAGACTGAGATAGATAGATAGATAGATAGATAGATAGATAGATATGAACAGACTGAGAAAATAGATAGATAGATATGAACAATCTGAGATAGAGGTATGAACAAAGGATAGACAGAGAAAAAGAAGGACCCAATTTTCTCAGTCATCACGTATCTAATGAACAATAATTACAAAAGTGATTGGCAGCAGAAATATCTATAAATAACTTCTTAATTAGAAAATGGGACCAGATAGCTCTTTTCAAAAGGCGGCCAATTGTAAAGGATAATTGAAACCATCTGTTCAAATGCGTTTGATTAAGCTCCCACCCCCAAACTCGCGTGCGCATGCTCAGGCAAGAATCGCTCTATTAACATTAACTTAAAATCAAACAAGCGTATTTGCACATATATTAACAGAACGTTCATTTGCCTATCTAATTTTTGTGTCTAATAGAAAATAATTATTTTACATAACAAATATTTATTTTTCGGCATAAACCATTTTGTTAATTCAGTGATGGATATTAATCAAAATAAGTAATATAATGAATATTTCTAATGTCAATTCAGTACCCAACTCTTTTATTGGATGAGCAGAAAACGCAAGCCATCTGATGCATGTATGTGTGATTACTGAAAGACTTCTAAGGAAATGTTAGCCGTATTTAAAAAATATTCTGGTGAATATTCTAAGAAGAACATCTAGTTTTCAGTAGTATAAGCAGTGCAAGGAAGTTTAAGATGTAGCGCGATATATAGGCCGATAAAAGCTTAAAAAACACGTCCAGTGAGCGAGATTTATACGCGCAGATCGAAGATTATGTCTGCAGATATCAGAAAAACAAATGAATAAAGAAACGGTACGACGCATTCTAACAGATTAATTAGTATGGGAAAATAATGCGTTAGGAAATATCACCCATCAAATGATCATCAGTTGATTTACGGTTGTATAATAACTTGGTCTGTGTGGAATAATGCCAGTGTTCATTAATGATTGCCAGTGTAAATAATAGAATTTTACCAAGAAGTGTACTTTGCACTGGATGACAGAGGTGTCGAGCAGATTTGTTTTGACGAACTAGGATTGTACAGATTATTGCGCTCTCGATTGTACAGAGTTTATCGGAAATAACAGGTGTCAATGAACTAAGTGACGTCATCTGTCACAGAGAGTCAGTTTAGAGGCAGTTTAGAAGTGCGACAGTCAGCTTGAGTCCGCGTCTTATGCGTGTGTACTCCGAGCCGACAAAACCACTCAATCCACATACAACCAAGTCACCGAAAACAAGAAAAAAATGAATGAAAATATAATTGAATATTTTTATTTATAAACGAAGTGTTGCAGTACGTCCTTTTGATTCGTATTGTTTTTTTTTTCAATCGTATCACCTCGAGCAAGGCAGTAATGCCACTATTGTGCAGGGGTCTACATAAGAGTAAAGAGATTAGATAGGAGGAGAGTGAAGAGAAAGACAAACCAGTTAGAAAGGAACAGGAGATGGATGGGAATACAGGTGTGATGACAGTTATTTCGTTATCATTGAAGAAGATAACATTCAGTTTAAGCAGATTCTCGACGAATTACAAAGTTGTTTATCGACGTTTATGGGAAAATAACACAAACGTTTTGATGCAGTATGCTTTCGACAACGAAGAAGCTGCAGTTTATTTTCGTCCATTATGATTCAAGAAGAAGAAAAAGCGATTTGTTCCACCGTTAAATTAGTTGAAATTATTATCGTCGTAATCGTCGTCGTTATTGTTGATTCACAGAAAAATATACCGAAGAGAATATATAGCATTACTAGATTAAGCAACCCCCGTTATATATGTCTATTTCTACAAACGATAAAAAAAAAGACAAAAGATTTGTTGACATCATTGCTTTGAGCAACATACTTTTTTCCCATATTTCCATATTTTCACTGGTGCCTCCTAAATACGAATTTGCACGAGATACTAGATTAGCAACTAGATCCCACCCTTTTACAGTGAAACCGATAAAATGCAGCCGTAACTTCTACTCCAACAGTTTCTTTCCTCGCACTTCCCGACTGTGGAATTCTCTTCCAAACGATTGCTTCCCCGACGGCTACAATCTCCAGGAGTTTAAATGTAAGGTCAATACACACCTCCTAACACACTAACCTGCCCCCATTCTATCAAGCACTCTTCCCATCTGCCCAACCCTCATCCTCGCTATCCTTACTCATGTCACATTCCTCCTGTCATTCCCTATGTCTAACCACTCCTTCTCTTTACCTTCCCCTATGTAGCCCCATGCGCTATAGTGGCAGTGGAATGCCTTGCTTGGGGTGAGATGATTAAAAAAAAATACGATCCTTGCACTGGTCAATCAGGGATTAACTGAATATCACTAGTGAATCAGTTCAGTAAATTCCAACATAATGTGTTTGAAGATCCCGGTTTTCCGACTAAGAAATCCTCTACAAAAATCACTTTTCCCCTTATTCACTGTACTTTGAAATACCTTGTAAATATTCTGACAGGGGACGGAAAGTGCAAAACTGACGTGGCCAAGGAAGCAGAGTATTAAGAGAGGGGAAGATTACTTAAAACAACAAAGCAAGTGTACTGGACATTTATGTGATATTTGTGCTTCTCTATATTTGCAGTGAAAGCTAGACTATCTCATCAAATATGAAAGATAGTCTCGAAGCAATTGAAATTTGGTTCTGCATAAGGACGCTGAGGATGCCATGGACCAAACATGTGAGCAATTCCAAGTTTTTAGAGAGAATGCAAACGGAAATGAAGCATAAATAACATCAGAAAGAAACAACTGAAACAACTGTGATAAGTAATAAGGCGGAAGGTTTTGGAAAATCTAACACCTACGAGACGAATACTGACAGAGGAGGGAAACGCGAGACATGCATGATAGGCTTGAGCAAGTAGATGTTATAGCAGGGTTTGGGATAGTGTTGTGGATCCCGGAAATGGGGTCCGCACAAATAAATGAACAACGACCAGTGATTGAGATAGAAAAAAAGTGTATTAACGTAAGGATACAGACTTGAATGAAGATTAGTAGTTCAGGAATGTGGGTTAGTAAAAAGCATATGTACAAGTCTTTGGAGGCAAAGCCGTAGTATAATGAGTATGTCCGCGTCGGAAGCTGACAGGTATGGCGTAATAATCTTTTCAATGAATGTAGCACAGAGCTACTGTGAACTATTATGTACTGACTGCTAATCTCCATCTGGGCTCTCGTATTCTCCAGTTAACTCTCTGTGAAAACGTGGTATTTCCCAGTCTCGCTTATATAGCAGTAGTATAAGTATACTCTGGACGAGTCCATTTTTATGAAAAGAGAGAACCTCACAACAGATAGATACCAAAATAAAAGTGCTAATCGGGACAAGGAATAGGCTTATGTGAAGGTCCGTGATCATCTATGTCCTGAAAGCACAGAGTACATAAAGAAGAAAAGTGTTATGGTTTAATATTTTCGATATCATATTATGATGATCATAAAGAAAAAAAACGCTTTAACACTTAATAATCAAATATTTAATTTCTGAAAAATATTATGATTGTTTTCATTAACATCAGGAGAAAATAATCCTGAGGAAAGATCGACACATGTATCGGACATAGTGTAAAATGAATGGTGCTGGAGATTTTCGAAAACTCTCTCTCAGTTGATTTTTATCTATTAAAATATGTCAAGTGGGAAAATATCACAATAGTAAATATTATTCAAAATAGACCATTACAAAGGACAGAACAATATCTAAATTCTGTCGCTGGAGAGAATGTGAAACGCAAGGCGTCAGTGTATATAAATATACCTCTAGCACTGAACATAGCTGACCCAATGGGGTTTGAGCAGACTGTCTCTTCCTGCTTGTCCTATATGGTTTAGGCGACCGGGAGTCTCGTCGTGTTCACCATCTGAGAGTGGCGGTTTTATTTTAAGATTGTCCATCCAGAAGGTTGTAAATATCAAGAATTTTATTATTATTGAAATTCACAGATTTCGGTAAACTCGTTCTTATGTGACCATTATATAAATAAAGTGAAAATGGTTTCATTTTATCATTTAAACTTTCCACGTCAGTATTTTATTAGGATTTTACATTAGCAAATTCTGTTGCGTAAACCTAATCTATCAAAACTTATTTATAAATGGAACTTGGTCTCTCTCTGTGTGTGTGTGTGTGTGTGTGTGTGTGTATCCGTTACCTATAGACTCCGAAACGGCTGAACCAATTTTCTTGAAAATTTACACAGTAGTACTATAAGCGTCTGTGAGTGTTCTTGAGTAGATTTTGTGTTGCGGTAACCCCGATAAAGATCGATAATCGAAAAAATCGAGTTATAGAAGGAGTGGTCCGATTTTAATCAAATTTGGTACACTCATAGACAAAGACATAAGAAACGATATTCAGAAGTTTCAAGGTTGCAGTTTTTACAATAGTGCAGAAAATCGATAATATATATATAAATCGATACCAGGAAATCAAAATTTGACTTATATCCATTCATTTTTCTTTCAGTCTACGGTTTCACTTTAACTGGAAACATTTTAGTCTTTCGTGCCAACGTCCAAAGAGTCTCAGCTCCAGAAACATTGATTAGTTTTAAAGCTTTCATTGCACCCGAGCAACGCCTGGCTATACTGCTAGTACAATAATGACTGGAATTAAAATGAAAATGGTTTTCTTATTACTCAAACACAAGCCACATCATTCTAGCTAATTTTGGTGATGCTTTTGTCTAGATTATGTTCCTTTTTATTCGAAGTTTTAATTTATTAATTTTTAGCAAGGAACTTCAAGTAATATTCCAGATTTGCTGATATTGAAGATAATTATTTTCGCATTGTTAGTCCACATTATTAATTCTCTGCTAATACATTGATAGCTTCTAAAAATTCCAAATTCCTTCTTCCTACTCCAGGAAGAGTGGCATCTATATGTCAGGTTAGATATTTTTATTTTGGATGAGTTGAATCATTTATATTGCAAAGTCCCAAGCACTTGTATATTTTTGCTTTTTCGGAACGCGTCTACGTTATTTGATAAACCATTTCCAATAAGAGTGATTATATTTCTTGAATCTGTAATTTTATATCTAATTGTGTCTAACATAAAATCAGTGCAATAGAGTAACACAAATTTTCGCTACTAAACTACACTACACCATCTATCATTCAATTTAAAAACTAAATCATTCAAATTAAACTATACGCCCGTCAATTTAAAATACACAAATGTATTTTTCTTATCGATATAAGATGACATCCAATTCATCGTCTAAATTAAAATCGCATTTTCTAAAAGAAACAGTTCAGATTGACACCAAGAGAGGCAAACATATGTAGTATTAACGTTATAATTGCGTAAGTAAATTAGAATTAGTGAATTGTTTATTCATTCTTTAAATTGATTGAGTCAGATTTTAAATTGAATGTCTTGTTTTTAATTTGAATGCAGTAATATTTAATTAGAATGCAGTAATATATCATTTGAATGCAGTAATATTTAATTTGAATGTAGTTATATATAATTTGAATGCCGTTATATTTAATTTGAATGCAGTAATATAAAATTTGAATGCAGTAATATGTAATTTGAACGGCTTAGTTTATAAATCGAATGGCAAATGCTGTAAAACTTTTCCCAGTATTGAGATTGATTTTAATAAATAACCCTCCGTATCGTTACAAGTTTTTCTTTTATTTCAAATGATTCTACTTATTATGAAGTGTGCTTTTTCAAACGCTTTTTATGACACCTTTAACGCTTAACAAATAAGAGTAAATCCTTAAATAAATCACAGCATCAGTTTTGCGTCCTTAACAATTTTACTGACGTGACCATTTAGATTCTTTCTATTATTAAACTATTTCTTATATTATTTTGCGCGATGTGTGACGTGCTTCTCATGCTATTCATTGTGGACCCATCGTTACCTACTGTCATCATTACAAGTGCAGTAACTGGTATATTTGGTTATATTTTTATTATTTAGACTAGCAGTATAGCCCGGCGTTGCGCAGGTGTAATGAAAGCTTTAAAACTAATCCATGGTTCTGGAGCTCAGACTCATTGGACGTTGGCTCGAAAGACTAAAAAGCAATAGTTGTTTCCAGTTAAAGCGAAACCGTAGACTGAATGAAAAATGAATGGATGTAAAACAAATTTTGATTTGCTGGTATTGATATCAAATAAGTTTTTTTCGTCGTAAACTGAATTTTGAAGGCGAAATAAGTCCTCTGCTAAATAGTATCATGGCTGAGGCAGGAACAACAACTATACCTAATTAGAGCCAAACCCAAAGCAAAATCTAAAATAAAAGGGCTGAAAAAAATACAGACATACAGGCAGATAAACAAACACACGCACAAACATTTTGCCTTTTGTATATATATATATATATATATATATATATATATATATATATATTATCGATTTTCTGCACTATCGTAAGAACTGCAACTTTGAAACTTCTGAATATCGTTTCTTATGTCTTTGTCTATGAGTGTATCAAATTTGATCAAAATCGGACCACTCCTTCTATAACAGGATTTTTTCGATTATTTGATTTTCGATCTTTATCGGTGGTACCTCGACACAAAACCTAGCTAAGAACACTCGCAGACGCTTATAGTACGACTGTGTAAATTTTCAAAAAAATCAGTTCAGCCGTTTCGGAGTCTATAGGTAACGGACACACACACACACACACACACACACACATACAAAGTTCCATTTATAAATAAGTTTAGATAAATAAAACGCATTTATTGTTAATAACAAAATGAAAATATAATTTTAACACTTAACTGAGTAAGACAACAATTTATTCATCTTACAAAGATCACAATAATACAGTTTTCATTATATTCGTTATTTTCAAAGATTATAGTGGCTTTTCTTCAAAACTGATTCCCTTATTATTCTATATGCAGGAATAACTGCAAGGATCAGAAATAAGACGAAATTCGAAAACGAAACTCAATTGCCAAGGAAATACATTCTAAGCAAGATAAGTTATTTTCTAATAATTTAGATATGGCACAAGGCCGAATGTATGGGACACCCAGTGAAAATCGAACTCACTATTCAGTTGTAACTCGTTCTAACGACACAAGCTGGCTTAAGTATTGCACCACGCCGAGGAGCCCATTGATTTTCGAAGCGTATCTTAGATATGCTACAAGACCGAATGTGTGAGGCATCCAGTGAGTATTGAACTCATTACTTAATTATAATGATTCTAGCAAGACAAGTTTGATAACCATTACACCCCTTTGAGGTGCCCCTTTCTAAGCTGGATAGATGCTTTTACTGATTGGATAAAAATAAAATTTAAGATGAGCCGAAGATATAAACTTACCATCTAAACATATTTATAATTTTTAATCCCTATTATTTGGAGCATCTACATGGTTATGATAATATACACTACTAGTATTGATAGCAATATTATATTGAAGTTTTATTAGATAAAGCATTTTCACCGATTAATATTTATGATATAGCAGAAGCTTATTATATTTACTGTATCGTAGAATCTTTTTCATCGTAACATTTGAAACCTTAACAAACTTTACTAAATAGCATGCACTGGAAATATATAAATAGGTATCAGTCTATGTGATTATATTTTAAAATATTGTAGCTCAAGCCGTTAAAGAAACAATGAATTAAGTCAAGGAAAAAAGAATAAATTGAGTGATAAATCTTAGACGGTTTATCAACCCATTGAAAGTTATTTAGAGCAAGTAAATATTTTTACATTGTACGATTATTTTGGAAATAATAATAATGATTTAGTAATAAAAATATTATTAACTAATTGCGTAATCCAACTGAAACTGAAACTGGAACACGGCTTTCAGATTAACAAATTATCCATTACACCAATTGCACATACAACCTTATTTGCGGTCGTACCTATGAAGATGTGTGTTGTGGTGCAGTCGATATCGGCTCGGAACGAGAAATCGGAGAGCCAAGTTCAAATTTCAGTTGAATCCGTTGCATTCACTAACGCGCAAATAACCTCGGGAAATGTATTAATCCGTCTATTCCTTCCAGTTATGGGTTAAATAACAGGACAGGCTGGGTTCTATAACCTTGGCCACCGCAGAAAAAAAATGGTGATCTAATGCGAGATAATCTTCTGCCCAATCAGTCATGTCTCTTTCGTGACATGATCACCCGAGCGTGTATCATGTATGGCACTTAACTGACTGACTTATCAGGCTCGATCTTGTTTAACTTTGATGATAGTAATAGAGCCGGTGTTTCAACGTGATAAGGCCGCAAAACAAGAACGAAAAAATATTCGAGTTTCGATTAAAAAATGCTTACATCCACGCTCGTTAACCATGAAAATTCAATAAGTCTTTGCTTAGTTGCAGAGAAAACTAAATGAAATTAAAAGATATGAAATAATTCAATGATTTTTTTTTCATTTTCTTGGTATATCTAAAATGTTATTCTCCATGGTAGGAATGTTAGAAGAATACACATTTTACTCAATTTATATAATATGCTGATCATAATGACTGCATTGAATCTCTAGCTAATTCTGCTGCTAGAAAGGTCGGTTCACTGTGTAAAGCTAGGAAGTTTTTCTCGTTTGAATCCATCTTGCACATGTATAAGTCTAACATCCGCCCAAGCATTGAATACTGCTGTCACATCTAGGCGGGTGATCCTGCTATTCATCTTGGGGTTCTTGACAAAATCCAGCGAAGAATCTGCAATGTTATTGATCCCGACCTAGTAACTCAACTTCAGTCACTTTCACATCAACGTAATGTGGTTTCCCTCAATCTCTTCTACAAATATTTTTAAGGCTTCTGCTCTAATGAGCTTAGCTCCCTGGTGCCCCATCTTGCATGAATTTGCTCGAGCTACTAGACTAGCGACTAGGTGAAACTGTTCAAAAGAAACCGTAACTTCTACTCTAGCATTTAACTTGCCCCTCTTTCTCTGAACTCACCTCGAATGTAACCCTCTACCCACCAGCGACAGTACCGCCCTATTTGGATAATAATAATAATAATAATAATAATATATATATATATATATATATATATATATATATATAAAGAAAAAGAAAAAGAAAAAATAGTTTTTTTTCGATTACTAATAAGATTTTCAAAGAATGTTTTTCATTTTATTTATTACTGTAATAATTTATAAAGTTTTAAAAATATTTTTAAACTTTTCAAAGAACTGTTGCGGTTTGATATTTTAGTTAAAGTTGATTATTATCTTGCCTATCGAAAATTGAATAGTTTAATAGAAAAAGTTCTGCCTCCATATTTTTAAAATAATTTAATTTTTTTGTGCATTTGAAGTTTTTTTTTTTGTATGATAATTTCAATGTTCAAATTAAAATGTCAGTGTTTCCTCCTCTTCCGGAAAAATGATTTGTACACTTTTGTCAGTTATAAACGCAATACACTTTATCTCTAATCAAAAACCTGTCAATAAGTTCTTGATTTACGGCGCGAACAGGTCAAAAAGTTCAAATCTGTGATTAAGAAATAGTTTTATTTTAAATTCCACGCTATAAATAAGTAATACTTGTGTAAATCAGATTATTTTAGCATAAAATTTGCTAATTTTCCAAAAATGACACAGATATATATTTTATTTTTGCAAGATTTTTAAAACCGAGAATTAACTCCAGTTTACAAATGTGTCGATCGCTCAAAAATGGCTGCAAAATTTCAAAAATCGAAAAATAAATCTCAAACTTTTATATTTCAATCAATATAATTTCTGTATGAAATCAACCAGTGAGTATTTTGCTTAATGGAAATATTACATTTAATCATTTAACTTTCAATTAAAACTAAAAATAAATGTAAAAAAACAACTTTTCAATTTTAAATATTCATTTTAAAAGTTAGATATCGAGGTGGCTTAGTCGAGACACCAGCAAAAGTCTCCATGAAAAATTCGTAAAAAAGACAGATGAATGCCACACCACGTCGGTGAGAAAGTGATTGAAATCCAGATGCCTGATCAGGATCGATAACATAACAAATATATTTTTTAGTATTTTATCAATAAACGCGAGATGAACACCCAGAGCAACAGACTAGATATTGCAGTAGCCTTCGATGAGCAGACAAGTAGTAGATTTGTAAAAGTTCATGATGGACTCTGGCAAAGAATACGTTTTGGCACGATACAGCGAGGATTTATTTTTGTCTCTGTTTTATATGGAACATCAAAATTGCTGCTCAGGTTTTGACGTATAAGCTCGTTATGAGAGTGGCAAACTAGTAGATTTATTGAACTTCAATGCAGAGCATAGACGGAAATAAACACAAAACCAGACAAACGCTTAATGACAAAAAATAGGTTTTAAGTCAAAGGATTGCGCATTCTTCCGGTTAATAAATTATTGCTTTAAAAAAAAAATTAACATTTTTTAAACAACGGGCTGCATTCCCATCAACAATAAAAATATTGTTCGTGATTTCTTTGAAGTGTAGATAAACAAAATTTCTAGGCTGACAAATTAGTAAAGAGAAACAAACGGCAACATATTGCAACATGCGGCAACAGGTCACGATTCATCGGCTTAAAAGTGATTCCTTTCCTCATTCCAGCGTCTTTCTCTCAAAGCAATGTGACAGTTAAATTTTCGTCCTCACTTTCTCCCCTTAAATCGGCCTTAACGCTCTTACAGGCTAAAAACATTTAATTGTAAAAAATATGAAAATATAAATAACTTATATTCTTATATTTAAACAACCTTTTAGTCTTTCTATTTATTGTGGGTTGATTCAAATCCGCAACACATAAGCTATGACTGGTGATCAAAGGAAAATCTTAATTCAATAATCTAAATTAAAATTAAAAAACTAAGCTGAACATAAAACAACAGAATGGCTTTATATTAAATATATGCTAGCGAGCTCGTTAGAACACATTGCACATTCAAGTTTTTTGTTAGATTACTACAATATCAAAATATCTTTCTCTAAGCTTCGTAAACTTAATTCATTATGCACTTTGAAGTACAAGTCTACAGACCCACCCGTTTATGTCTGATTTGCAGTGTCTACCATAGCAAGTAGATTTTAGAGCTTAACTTTAGTATAGATACCTCCACAAATTTTCAACACCTCAATTTAAATTGCATTTTTAAAAATAAATAAGTTTTCTTAAAGCTTTAAGTTGAGCTTTAATTGAAAGCCAAGAGATTAAATTTACTAATTACAGTAAGCAAAATATCCTGGTGTATTTCAAACCGAAATTATATTGATTTGAATAAAAAATTTCTTAGGTTTAAAAAAAAATTCAATTTCAATTTTCCGCCATTTTTCATCGATTGTAAACAGAAGTCAATTCTCGGTTTTAAAAATCTTACAAAAATAAAATACACACACATTATTTGATTTTGATTACCAAATTTAAGCTTACTTTAAGTTAACTTGAAACAAGAATTACTGCTTACTGCCTGAAATGTTTTAAAAAAGCGTTTCTCAATTACAGTATCCTTGTTTTTACATCTGTTATCGCCTTATCAAGATTTACAGTAGCAGGACAAAAAATTTCCAAGTATGGAAGACAAATTTTGTATTTTTTATTTTTAATGTAAATGTCGAAAACCCTTAAATAACGTAACAATTTAATGATAAATATCACGTACAGCCACCCGTTCTAATAAGATACGGGTAATCAAAATACACACAATTAAAATGTTCTAATTATTTTAAGAATCTATTGGCTAAATCGTTTCTATTAAGCTTTTCAATTTTCGATTAGTAAATGTAGTTTACACGCTTTAATTTCGTACCCTAGCCGGGCAATGGAGGAAGAAATTTTAAAATGTTTACGAATCTTTATATAATATTTAAAAAAAATGAAAACAATTCTTGTAAAAATTCATTATTCATTGATATTTTTTCTTATCACACTATGATATCCTTAATTGATATTGTTCACAAAAGCAATTGAAAGTTTATCCAAATAGAAATTGGCATAGTTATTGCATTTTGCGCAATTCGGACCATCTTTTTAGAAAAAAGGCTAATATTGAAGAAAAAAAAACAGTTGATTAGCATTCCCCAATGACACCTGAACTTAATTATATTAGGTTTATTGGGGAGTAAACTCGAATTTTTATACATTTCTGGAAATTAATTGGTGGAGTGTAACATATGTAAAAAAAAAGGCTTATTTTTCAGTCACTTATGAATAAGTCCTGAAATTTTCATCAAAATCCGACCATTATTTGATTTTTGCAAGAATTTCCATTTAATGTGTCTTTCACAGTCAAAAAAGTGCCTTGCGTAATATTACGTTTTTTGACGTTATAAACTATGCGTCAATTTAGGTCTCGCACTGACGAAAGAAAAAAATGATTTTCTACCAAAATTTTGAAGGTGTTAAAAATAATTAAAAATTATAAAAAAGAATTATATAATACTTTGATCTATCCTCTTAATGATAATATAAACATTTTGCCAATAAATCTTTGTTTTTTATTTAGTTTGGGGCCTTTTCTCTTCATACTATGCTATTTTTTCAGTGATTCTTTACCAATACCTACTTTCAGTAGTTCTGCTACGGTTTTGAATTCAATATTTTACTTCGAGACAGCCAATCAGAGATGGAGAGCCTCGTCTTTCCTGATGTAGAGCCCCTCTAGTTGATTCATGAATTTCTCAGGGGCATATGGCCGAATGGAATTCACTGAACACTGCTAAAACTTGAAGTCAATACAGTAACAGAGTTCGTGTTCGTGTCTACATATACATTGTTGATTCTTTTAAATAAAACATATTCTGATGAATTTAGACGAGGTAACCTTTCTATAAGATTAAAAATTAGACTCTGTTCGAAACAGTACACGTTTATTTTCTATTATTCTAAATATTTTTTGGTGTTATCCAATTGAGCAATATGGATCGTTTTTTTTTAAAATCATATCACCCCGAGCAAGGCGGTAACGGCACTGATGTGCAGGGGGCTACATAGGAGTGAAAAGATTGGCAAAGAGAAAGCCGGAAACCACATCTTAAACAGGGAACAAGGGATGAGCCTATTCACCTGTTCAATAGACGTGGGTGGAGTGTGAACCGGGCGATAGTTTTACTGCCTCGTTTAAATTAATTTTTGGATTATAAACAAAACAAACTTCTCTATAATATTATAGAATGCTTCCGCATTTTCGACATTGAAACATACTATAAGTTCACTAAATTCATTAGCACCATACATTAGAATTCTTGTCATTGAGTTTTGATTCTTCCATTCATTTAGATCAGCAAAGGTATTATTCAGTAATCAGCAAAGGTATTATTCAGTTATCAGCAAACAGTTTTTCTAAATTATTCCGGCCCAAGTCTGATCTTCTCATTTAATATCCTAAGTTGATAAAATATATTCCTTTTCTTTTAGCAATCCCTTTTTTGTTCGCCGATTTGTGTTAGTTATTCTGCAGACTAGTTTATTGATCGCAGTTATTCTTAACTTGTGGAACACTTTCTGCAGGCTCTGTTTTATGCAGTGAAGATCAGCATATTTTATCCACATCATTATTTTCTTATAATTCTAGAACTGCTAGACTTATTTTGTTCAAAGGAATATTTCTGTTGCAAAGTATACTTTAAGCAATGTTGAATGAATCTCATATGACAAATTAGAAAATTCGCGTTTCCTTCAATTAACACGTTAGATGAAAAAATATTATAAAACATTTTCTTTTGCACAGTAAAAATCTTTTATATCCAAGATGTCTTTTATATGAACTTACCTAGGTCCTGCCATTTTTCTTACTAATTTTTTTTTTTTTTTTTTTTTTTTTTTTTAATCATATCACCACCGAGCAAGGCGGTAACGCCACTGATGTGCAGGGGGTTACGTAAGAGTGAAAAGATTTGGAAAAGAGAAAACCGGAAACCACATCCTAAACAAGGAACAAGGGATTAGCCTCTTCACCCATTCAACAGACGTGGGTGGAGTGTGAACCGGACGATAGTTTAGTCTATCTCTCTAAGAAATTATTTTGCCACTAATGCTATCCTTGGTTGATTTTTTAAAATAAGAAAATTTATGTTACTCAATGGTTCAATTGTAAAATGTGTTAAAATATTCAATTACATCCTGAATACACCAGCGTTAAATAACTTATTTCACGAAGCCTTAATCAATGAAAATATTAGTTATTACATTTTGATATTTATTTGAATTATACTAATTTACATTCACTTAGAAGTCCTCAAAATATTAGCTGTCTTTATCTGACAACAAACCTTTTAATAACAAGAACGCCATTTTTTACAAGTTTTCTTCAACCATTTGCCTTTATTCAGACGAAGCTTGGTCTTATTAAGTCCCTATAAAAATTATCCTTTCTTATTTATTATCTCGACTTCAGTCTTTGTCTCGCCTCCCTGACATGGTTTCCCAGTGTTTTTGCTATAAATATTTTCATGGCAATTATCCTAATGATCTCTCTTCTGTGCTATTTCGAGTGCATGAAATTAAACTTACAACTAGATCGGGAAATAGGTTGCATGTTTTTACTATTGAAATCGTTGGATATAACCGTATTTTTTATACTATGTTTTCCTTTTTTGCACATCGGAAATGAACAATTTTTTTTCCTATTTATCGTGCCCCTGCCATCTATAATCTTCAAAAAAATATAAATGGGAAATGTAACGTCAACTGCCATCTTCTTTCTCCATTTTCTTTTCTTCTGACTAAAGAATTATCATTCTCTTTCATTAGCGGTCACCCTTAGTGTTTTAGTAGTATTATCATTTTGCATGCAGTAAAATGTTTAAAAACTGTTTGGTTGATTCTTATTGTTGCTGTTGTTGTATATTTTATATCAAGATTTCGAAAATTAAACTGCAGTCTAAACGACATATATGGTGCATACCCTTCGATGGAACGACGATTAATAATTCTATGGTGGGGTCGCGAAATTCGTAATTTTCTCTCTTATAATATCGCTTGTCTTTTCAACGCCGATAAAATGACAATTTTTTCACTTAATAAAATGACAACCATAACACGTATACATAAGTAAAGAAATACAACCTTTTCTTTATTCGCTTCTTGGTGACGTGACGTACAGTAAGAGGTGGGATCAGAGAGGTCATCATACACACATCTGATTTGTCTGTCTCTGCTTTCTGATCTCAACTGCTCACGGACTCATTTCACTACTACTAATCTGTCTCTTATATGTTACTACGTCATCTTTAAGCACATTGTTTACAAACATTTCAAGGCCCACATTATTTGATCTTGGCTACGCTGGCTCCAAAACAACAAACATTTTTCTACATGGCTTGATAAGCTTTGAGAACAATCAAGTATTTTTAAAACAATGACTATTTTTCTATTGCTGGGTTGTTTATTTTTGCTGTTTCATAAAAATAAAATTCTTTGTTAAATTACGCATTTTGTTCCTCACAGTTTAACACAGGAAATTTGAATTAAGAAAGTTTCACTATTCAATTCTTGCTTTTCCCAAAAATCAACATCGAGTTAAGCTGCTTGGTAAATTTCGATTCAAAGAACAGACCATAGCGGGGAGGAGTAACAAGTGGCTGCTGATACCTTGGCCAGGATAGCTTCGCATAACAGAATAAATAAATAAATAAATAAAAATCCCAAACTTTTTTTTCCAAATGAAGGATGAACGCCAAAAAGTGAGGAAAAAAAAAAACGAAAAATACATATTTAAGAAATAAATCGTAACGTACCTCACAGTTTAACACAGGAAATTTGAATTAAGAAAGTTTCACTCTTCAATACTTGCTTTTCCCAAAAATCAACATCGAGTTTCGATTCAGACCTCCCCGCTATGGTCTGTTCTTTGAATCGAAATTTACCAAACAGCTTAACTCGATGTTGATTTTTGGGAAAAGCAAGAATTGTATAGTGAAACTTTCTTAATTCAAATTTCCTGTGTTAAACTGTGAGGTACGTCACGATTTATTTCTTAAAACTGCATTTTTCGTTTTTTTTTTTCCTCACTTTTTGGCGTTCATGCTTCATTTGGACTTTAAGTAAATTAAAACTGAGTTAACTCTCCACTTTTGGAAGTTTGTGTTTTGTGTTTTTTTAATTTTATTTTTCATTTGCATCAACGACCTCCCAGATGAGATCAAGTCCCAAGTAGGCATCTACGCAGATGACATTACAATATACTCCCGCACCAGTAAGAAACCTGTCGTGGCGGACAGACATAATCTCGCTGCTGACCTTGAGCGGGATCTACACTCTGTGGTGAACTGGGGCAAGAAGTGGCTTGTCAACTTCAATTCATCTAAGACCAAGCTGTTGTCTGTCAACCATTACAGGCAACCTCTCCTGCCTCCCATAAGCATGGACCAAGCGATTCTACCGGAGAGTAATACACTACGCCTCCTCGGACTTTCCCTGTCCTCAGACCTCAAATGGAACCACTATATTGAATCCATAGCAAAATCTACTGTTAAGAAGGTAGGGTCACTATGTCGATTCAGGATGTTTTTTCCACCTGAATACATCCTGCATATATACAAGTCAACCATCCGTCCGTGCATGGAGTACTGCTGCCATTTATGATCAGGTGCCCCTGCCGTTCTCCTCAGTGTTCTTGACAGGCTCCAAAGGAGAGTCTGTAATGTGATAGGTACTGATCTGGCGGCTCGACTGCAGCCACTTCCCCATCGTCGAAATGTGGCCTCCCTTTGTCTGTTCTATAAATACTTTCATGGTTTCTGCTCAGACGAACTTAAGTCACTGATGCATCCTCAACAGGTGTTTACTCGTGCAACCAGACTGGCATCTGGGTCCCACCCATTTACAGTCAGGTTAGCCAAATGCAGAAGACAATTCTAATCCTGCAGCTTCCTCTCTCGCACTTCCCGCCAGTGGAACTCGCTCCCGTATTCTTGCTTTCTTGACGGCTACAACCTCCAGAAATTTAAATGCAAAGTCAATACTCATCTACTAACCACTGGACTCTAGCTCTCTCCCCTCTCCTGTATAACCTTCCCTTTCTCTCCACCTATATATCTGTCATCGCACCTGCTTTCTCAGTTTTCTATTGTTCCTTTCTAACTAGTTTGTACTCCTCACTCTTTTCTAATTAATCTTTTTACATTTATGTAACCCCCTGCACATCAGTGGCGTTTCCGCCTTGCTCGGGGTGAAAGATTAAAAAAAAAATGTGGACTTCAGAAAAGTAAGAAACATATCATCATCATCATCGTTGTCCTCATCGGTCTCATGACCAAGTGTATTCATAGGTTATGTTTCGTCTCTATATATTGTGGTTGTGTTCCAATGTTTGGCCACTGTGAATGATTTCCCGTCATAAGCCGTGATACTGCGTGTCCATGTGTTCCTGTTAAACATGAACTAGTAATATCACAATCCTTCTTTAGGCTAAGATGGTACCATCAATAATAATGCCGGAGAGATTATGTTAACGACAGTTATGACATCTTAGATAAACATTTTGCACAACTGTTTCGTGAGGCTTACAATATGCCGACTGCATTCCTGAAAGGGACCACCTACCGAAAAAAACTGGATAAATTAAAATAATGTCAACTCTTTTGAGGAATTTTTAGATTTAATATAATATTATTGATTATTGCTTTCAAATTTATATTTTATTTGATACAGACACCAAATGTTTTTCTTTTTCTTAACAGTGTGAATTATATGTTCAGGACTGTGCAGTCCAGAAATATGCGTTAATTTATTAAGTATCTCAAATCCTCATGTCATTAGAAATAATTAAATAGTGGGGGGGAACTGTTGAATCATGTGTATGTATTAAAATATAACGTTTAGTGCAAAAAAAAAAAGTACAATATAAACCGGATCATTATTCTTATATTGACTCAAGTACTTATCTCATTATGTTTTTTCGATTACAATCAAGTATATCCGGAAAGTATGTGCGTTGTGGTTCAGTATATATCGACTCTGAACGCGAAATCTTAGAGCGTTGTTCGAATTCCATTTTAATCGTTGTATTCACTGACGTACAAATACCCTTTGAAAAGGTCTTAATCCGTCTCTTCTCCCTTCAGCTATGGGTTAAATGGCAGGACATATTGGGTTCTATAGACTTGGTTGGCAAATAGTCTACCACAGAGAGTAAGGACAAACTACTGAAGGGAAATCATTTGCCCAATCAGTCATGTCTCTTTCTCGACATGATCGCCCAAACGTGTATCACGTAACTGACTGACTGATATAAGATAATTTGGATATAAACATGACAAATATCTGTCTAATGTCTTAGGTATAAATCTGAGAATTTTTATTTTTGACTCAAGTATAAACTGAGCAGTGATGTAATTATATTTTGTTCATTCAGTCAGTCAGTTAAGTGCCATACGTGATACACGCTTGGGCGATCATGTGTCGAAAGAGACATGACTGACTGGGCAGAAGATTATCTCGTAGTAGGTTGCCATTGCTTTCTGCGGTAGACTGGTTGCCGACCAAGGTTATAGAACCCAATCTGTCCTGTTATTTAACCCATAACTGGAAGGAAGAGACGGATTAATACCTTTCCCAAGGGTATTTGCGCGTAAGTGAATGCAATGGATTCAACTGGAATTCATTATGAACAAAAAATAATTACATCAAATTTTTACATGTTTCTTAAGTATAATGAACAAAAAACAAGTACATCAAAATTTTACATTTTTTCTTAGAAATGAAAAAAAAATATATACATCAAAACAGATTTTATGTTCTTAAACTATACTAACCCAATTAATAACTATTGGCAACATAATAGACCTACTGAAAATTATAAATAGTGAATTACTCGCTACTTCATTTCACCAGCCTTCTTGCGCGCACGTTCGTATCATTTTTAAGTAGCTCGTTTGTCGTAAAGTGTTGTGGGTGCGTACACTTATGGACTCTTCTAGTCATTATTTAAACCATAAGGTTTATATTCTCAGAGCTGTAGTTCCAGTCGGCATTTGCCGCTGTTACTATGACACTGTCAGTTCTCTGCCTTCGGGTAGGGGGCGCTCTCTGCTTCCGAGCAGAGAGCACAAACCCAGTCGTGGTTCCGCCGAAGGGTAGAACCACGACTCGGTAAAAATAGACAGACATATTTTTGGCCCGGCTATATGGTTGGGAATACCCACATTAAAATGACCATGTGTCACATCCGGCCTTGCGTGGGAAGGCTAGTAAATACAGTAGTTCCGGGAGTAGCCCGCCAGGTAGGCGGCGCTTACTGCCACTCTTGTAGTTATATTTTTCTTTGTTAAATACAATATATTAAACCTATTATCCGTTGTCCGAGCCATTCTTCCGTGGACCCACTACCTGATCCACATTAAATTGGCGACAAAGATGTTCGTACTCACCAAGGGATACGTCATCTCAATGAACCTTCGTTCGCGGCCCCTTTTCAAGGTTACAACATTACCACATCATAAATTCCATTGTGTTTTTGGATCCCAAAGATGTGGATAAAGATTCTTAACTGTGACCTCTCCCGACATTTAAAACACTACGGCTATTAATACACACTTCTTAGGAAAACACTTGATGAAAGTACGCATATACTTAGACAAGAAAATAATAAACGAAAACTTAAAATTCTAGAAGCTATCAACATCAAACAGTTTAAACCTAACCTAAATAAAATAAATTTCGACACCTCCGCTAACATACTTCAATACCTATAATCGACGGGAGAGGTCATAGTTATTATACTTACCCCCTACACCCATAGTAGTAGCAGTTCCCAGGCCAATCCCTCATGCCACTATACACTCAATTGAACAAAAACCCACTACCACCATTCCTTCTCGGCCTACAGCCATGTGCGACACAAAAATGGACCTGTCTAATTTTCTCTGTATAACTCCACACTGTTAATAATAATTTAAATGTTCTATGTTCACTGAACATTAAATGTTTATCCTTTGATAATGGTTTATGTAAGCCGAAAGCTCAGACCTGATAAAAAAATCAACAATTATTGGGATTTCTTGTCGTCTTTCCATGACAACACTATCAAGTTAATCAGATCATACGAGCGGATCTTACACAAAATAAATAGACAGAACTTGTCTATATTATTCAATGAAACCTGTATATATATATAAGGCAAGATGTTTGTGTGTGTGTCTGTTTATCTGTATGTAAGTCATTTATACAAATCCACAATTTTTATCCGATTCTCACTAATATTATTTAGGCTGAGTCTGAGCTCCAGGACCATGGATTATTTTTAAAGCTTTCATTACACCCGAGCAACGCCGGGCTATACTGCTAATCACCAATAATAAGCGATTCGTTTTTCAAATATGTTTATATTGCCTCGGAAATTCAAGGAAAGTCGATTTTGTTCTCATTTTGGTTAATTTCAGGCAAAATCAACTGATCATTTCCTGATCATTGATCTTGTGCAGACCTCGTTGAAATCATTTCGAGGTCAAAAAGAGAAGTGGTTATCGATTTCTGAACCTCCGAAATCGTCTGATGAATCATGTGAACGCAGACACCATGGACATTTGAGCCACTGAATCAGCTGATATGCATATTTGAAAACAACGAAAACAGAGCAAAACAAAACTACTAGACGAAATCTAGCAACATTAGATATAAAATATTGAAATATCAGTTTCATATAAATGCAAATATATTCAAAACATCCAGCATACAGCTTGCAACCATCCACACACACGCACACACACACACACACACACACACACACACACACACACACACACAAACATCTATCTATATATATATATATATATATAGAGAGAGAGAGAGAGAGAGAGAGAAGAAGAAGAAGAAGAAGAAGAAGAAAATGGAGGAAAGTTCATAACCTAATTTTTTACATTCTAAAATAATAATTTATTGGTATCTAATTATTTTTACAATTTTCTTTCATCGTAAAAGAGAAATTTATTTTGTAACTGCAGAATGTAGTTACAAACATAAGGAAACAAATTAACATACTTCCACGTGGGCTCGAACATATATAGACGAGACTCAATTTCTAATTATGTGCATTGGAGTATCTCCTCTTTAGTGTTAGATATTGTCCAGTATATACTTTTCTTTATATCATCCATGTTTTGATAACTTTTATGGTCGAGTCTGTTTTTAACGTAAGACCATAAAAATAGGATTACAGAGAATACATCTGGTACTCTGAGGTACCAGGCAACTGGGCCTCTTCCTCCAATCTATTGGTTTGGATACGTGTCAAAGAGAATCTCACAAAAAATCACTCACCAGTGAGGTGTTAATCCATCCTGCTGGAATTTATTGTTGTTCAAAAGTGGCGGTAAACCAAATTCATGTAAAGTTTGAAGGTGACTCTAATGGATAAAATGAATCGTTAAGTTTAACAGATAGTTTTCGGGCTCTATGTATATTTGTTGTTTTTTTATTAAATGGCAAATTTAGCTAGCTAGCTAGCTAGCTAGATATGAATAGACTGGGATAGATAGATAGATAGATAGATAGATAGATAGATAGATAGATAGATAGATAGATAGATAGATGTATATTGATAGAGCATCTTGATGAGTGTATACAAATATTCTTAAAAATAACTTTAGTGTTACCAACATATTTATGAAATATAGATTAAAGAATTAAAATATCATCGAAAAAGGTAGGTTGTGTTTTTCCTCTCTCCTTATTGCATTCAACGTCTTGTGACTATCAATTTTTCTTATGACTTTGAAATTTTAACTGGTAAGTTTAAATCACCTTGTAGGGGAAGCAATAGTTGTCTTTCCTTAAGGGGAACAACAGTTGTCTTCCTTTTTAAGCAACTCTTTTTTATCTGGGGTCAGTTCCATTCCATGTCTTAGTGGGGATAGCTCCGAGGAGCAATTGCTGGCGTAACGGTGTGTTGTTTCTTATTTAGTTTTGCTTAAAACATTCTCGTCCATTTGAACAACATGAACTTTTTTCTTGTTTTGGGACGTACTTAAACATTCGTAATGTACGGTACTTGTTTTTGTTATATAAAATATCTATTTGACATTGCCATGTAACTTGTCCTTCTTTTTACTTTTTGTTTTTTAATCATATCACCCCAAGCAAGGCGAAAACGCCACTGATGCACAGGGTGCTACGTAAGAATGAAAAGACTGGAACAGAGAAAAACCGGAAACCACATCCTAAACTGGAAGCAAGGGATGAGCCTCTTCACCTGTTCAATAGACGTGGGTGGAGTGTGAACCGGGCGATAATTTAGTCTATCTACTCCAATTGAAAAAAAAAATTAAATTAAAAAAAGAGTAAAAAGATTGGAAAAGAGAAAAGCCGGAAACCACAACCTAAACAGGAAACAAGGGATGAGCCTCTTCACCTGTTCAATAGACGTGGGTGGAGTGTGAACCGCGCGATAGTTTAGTCTATCTACTCCAATTGAAATAAAAATAAAAATAAAATAAAATAAAAAGTGAAAAATTGGAAAAGAGAAAAACCGGAAACCACAACCTAAACAGGAAACAAGGGATGAGCCTCTTCACCTGTTCAATAGACGTGGGTGGAGAGTGAACCGGGCGATAATTTAGTGTATCTACTCCAATTGAAAAAAAAATAAAATAAAAAAAGAGTGAAAAGATTGGAAAAGAGAAAAACCGGAAACCACAACATAAACAGGAAACAAGGGATGAGCCTCTTCACCTGTTCAATAGACTTGAGTGGAGTATGAAACGGGCGATAGGTTAGTCTATCTACTCCAATTGAAAAAAATAAAAAATAAAATAAAAAAAAGAGTGAAAAGATTGGAAAAGAGAAAAACCGGAAACCACAACCTAAACAGGAAACAAGGGATCTCTAAGGAGATTCTCCAGCAGTTCCTGTGTTATAGGTGGAGTGATATCACATAACAGTTCGCTACTCTTTTCTTTGCATTTCTATTTCGTAATTGCTTTCTTAGCTTTTTTTAAAGTTACCTTTCGCTATTCAAATGTATCTTCGGATTTCAGTGTTGCACCTTTCTTTTCTACTGAAAAATTCCTCAGATAATTAAATTATTGTACTTGATTTTAATAGCATCAATTTTAATTTTCATATTGAGCTGTTTCTTTTTCTAACAACCATGCGTTCCGTCGTCTTCAATTGCTGTATCCTTTCTTCTCGATTTCTTTCTCTGCATTCTGTAAAAATTCTTGTAGTTTCCTTTGTGTTTGCTATCAACACTGTGAGATCTGCATATCATATATTGTTAAAATTGAGACCGCCAATAGTAAATCATGTTAATACTGCTCATTATTTCAGAATCGCCTCTCCGTATGCGGCTGCGCAGTGAGGACTTGTCAGAGTTTATCCTGCGCCTTAAAAATATTGTTCTATTCTCATCACATCATCCGATGTTGTAAAAGATATTTGAGGCCTAGACAGGAGTCTTTCCACGCTTGTTATATAAATATTCCTCTTGTATGTTTTCGTGGAACATAACTTCTGTTGTCTGCGATTTAAATAATTTCCCAAGCAATATTAATCAAAACCAGATTCATTTATTTGTAAATAACAATCAAATTAACCTCATTTGAAGCATAATGTAAGAGGAGAGCGAGGAAAATATTTTGATACGTGAATATTGGACCTGTCAATAAAAAATACAACTTTGATATTTATATCAGACAATTATGTTAATTATTTTTAGAGTGGAATAATAACGTAACTAAATAATTTAGTTTTAACTGAAAGCCTTTCTAAAACTGTCGGAACAAACGTTAGAAAATAAAACCTTTCGACTTTACTTTAAAATACCTACTCACGAATCTGAAACAGACGGCCTTGTCCGGTTTTTATTGTTTTTCTTATTGATATGCACCACCCTCCATAGTCACCTTGTTCTAACATGTCTGTGTTTTCCCATATTTTTTGTTCTCACAAAACGTATTTTCTAAGTTCAAATTAACAGTCTTTTCTGATTTACGTGCATATCAATTAAGTAAGAATTTCATTTTCAATTTGATTTTATATCAAAATATTTGAAAGAATTTAGCATTCTGATATTAATATTTTTCGATATTGATTATTTTACATTCCAAAATCTCGATGAGGTATGGATTATCTTCCCTTATTCGTATTCTATATTTAATAAGTCCAATCAGACACACTCCATTCTAAGTTCAATAAAGCTTCAAATAAATTAGACCTGGAATTCCAACCTGGAATTTTATGGTACTTAAAAAAATAAAAGTGATACAAGCGTACACCTGTTCTACGATCGATAGACTCGATTTTTCGCTATCTCCGCCAACGGTTGGTTGGGCATGAGCATGAGAGAAATTGCTTCAAATAGCATGGGTTTCAATGACGGGGATTATTTTTCTCTGATAGCATGTAACTGAGGTTGCTGTAATGACGTCCTTATCACTACTGTTTCATCAGTTTGAGGCTGTGGATTAGCAAGAGTCAGAAGGTGGCATATCCGTGTTTGTTTCGTCAGCATGTTTCTCCCTGATGGCTGCTTGTAAGAAAGTGTCAGAATGATTAACGTTGGAATGATTTCTAAGCAGGTTTAAAAAAGGTATTTCCTTCGATAAGGTAGGTAAACTTGTATCTGATATCGACGCAGAATCTGTACAATCTGAACATGTTTTTTTAATATGAGATTGTCTTTTTTCTAGACAGATTCTATTCACTACGAAATATTTGTCCCTGTGCCATGTTTCTTCAGGATGTTGGCGATCACGGGCCTCCACAATCTCCTGTCCATTGTAGCTCTTATTAAGCTTTAATTTTTAATCTTTCCTAATCCACAGGCTGCTTAGATAGATTAATCTATGCTTACCTCTTTTACTCTTACTCTCAATATGTCGTATTCTTTTCAAATTTACCAAGCCTACTTTCTTCTCTCTTTCTGATTCTAAGTTTAAACCTGATTTTTGTTTATGTTTCATTTAAAACTTTTTCGCTGCTCCCTTGTGCGGTCCATGGTATTCTCAGCGTCGTTTCTGTTGTCTCAAGTTACTTCTTCCTTTGGGATGAGTCAATGAAACATTTCCTACTGCAAAAGAGAAATTGCATCACGGTTCAGTATTTTCTTTGTCTGTAACGAATTTTTACTTTTTCTCAATACTTTTCTTTAGTTTTGGAAAGGCATCTGGTAAAGTTTTTGTTTTGTTCCCCGAAGGCCTTTAACCCGTCAAAACTTTCTAAAACATGCTTAATTCCGTGTAAATGTATATGCTGAACTCAAATTGATAATTGTTTATTGAAGAAACCTAATTGTTTTCATGTTATCGACCAGAAATAAATCTGACTATATCTCATCCCTTACCACCGTTCTCATATCTGATTCACCGCTGAATGAACTGGGGCGTAAGATACTTATTTCGACCTTTTTACTCACTTTGAGCAATTAATCCGCGATTTGTTTGGTTTCGGAACTCATTTTCCGCGTAGTAGTTGCAAAAAAGGAAGTAAAAAGACCGAAAAATCGGAAAACTACGCTTAGTCAGTTTGCAGTGAATAACATTTTTGAACCGTAGTTAGGGGGTGAGATAAACAGCGACAAGAAGTTCCATATTTTTCTGCTCGATAAACAATTATTGATTTGAGTTCAGCATATACATTTGCACGGAAATAGTGATGTTTTGGAAAGATTTGAATGGGTAAAGGTCTTCGGGGATCAAAAAACAAAATTTACCAGGCATCTTTTACAATCAACTTTGGATTTCATTGACACTTTTTCGCTCTCTGTTAAAACACTTTTTATTACGAAAATGTGTACCATTAGGCAGGATTCGAACCTGCGACCCCTATCTATATAGGGGAAGATACCATTTGATCTGGTAACGTCTTAGACCTCTCGACCCCAAATAGTGTCCAATCTAATTTTCACATTTTCGTAATAAAAATTTTATCAGGACGGTAGAAATAAATATATAATACTGTTTCATTAAAAACAGAATATCTACTTAAATACGAGTATCGATAAAAAATAATGTTCAAACAATTCCTTTCAAACTGTCGGTTGCTTATAACCAAGTTTCGTTAAAATTCGTTGATTTCCGTAACATGTTTACATTTGTTGACATCACGATACATTTCAGAGCAGATATGTTTGTTTACAATGGATCGAAAATTGTGTTTTATAGGCTCGATAAAAACCTCGTTTAGACTGGAGGCAATTCGGTACCAGATCAAATGGTACCTTCACCTACATAGATAGGGGGCGCAGGTTCGAATCCTGCCGAATGGCATACATTTTCGGAATAAAAATTCATCGTAAATAATCAGACCTGTAGATATAAATATATAATACTGTTTCATTAAAAACAGAATATTTACTTAAATACGAGTATCGATAAAATATAATGTTCAAACAATTCATTTCATATATATATATCATAGTACACTTGGCATGTAATCCGGGTAAATTCTAAACGAGAGAACTCAATGTTAAATTCACTTATTTAATTTAACAGAGTAATATTTTATAATCCAAGGTAATAATCGAAAATCCTTTATAAAATATTATATATATATATATATATATATATATATATATATATATATATATATATATATTAGTAAATGAAAAGAATGATGTATGTAGTTGATGAAAGACACACACTGACGTGGGTGGAGAGTGAAAGGGAAAAAGCTACAAAATGTAGATAAATAAATATTAATTCATGACATTCATCCCTTTCTTTCACTGTTTGAATTCTATTTGTCGTTGCTTAGATTTAGATATTTTATAAAAATGAATGTATTCAGATTGACATTTCGTGATGGAGTTGATTTGATGCAATGAAATTTAAATCGAACAACGTGAATATGGAACAAGCAGGAAATTCATATGCACAGATGTCCTTTGACGTCGTGAACAATTAGCAATGTACTCACTTACCTCTGAGGTAAACAAGCAAAATTAAGCACACACACACACAAACACACACGCGCACACACACCCACACACACACACATACGCACGCACACACCTGTGTATGTATGTATTTAGGCAGCGTAAATTCATTCAAATACAGGAGATCGAAAGTGTTTGGTAAAGACACTTCCTAGATATTTAAAACACTAGCAGTATAGTCCGGCGTTGCTCGGGTGTAATGAAAGCTTTAAAAATAATCAATGGTCCTGGAGCTCAGACTCTTTGGACGTTGGCACGAAAGATTAAAAAGCAATAGTTGTTTCCAGTTACAGCGAACCGTAGGCTGAAAGGAAAATGAATGGATGTAAGTCAAATGTTGATTTCCTGGTATCCATATCAAATAAGTTTTTTCGTCGTAAACTGAATTTTGAAGGCTAAATAAGTCCTCTCAGTAAATGGCATCATGACTGAGACTAAGAACTACAATTATACCTACTTAGAGCCAAAACGAAGCAAAAACTAAAATAAAAGGGCTGAAAAAATACATACATACAGGCAGATAAACAGACACACACATAAACATCTTGCCTTTTATATATATATTATCGATTTTCTGCACTATTGTAAGAACTGCAACCTTGAAACTTCTGAATATCGTTTCTTATGTCTTTGTCTATGAGTGTATCAAATTTGATTAAAATCGGACCACTTCTTCTATAACCCTTTTTTTTCGATTATCGATTTTCGATATTTATCTGTGGTACTTCGACACAAAACCTAGCTAAGAACACTCGCAGACGATTATAGTACAATTGTGTAAATTTTCAAGAAATTCGGTTCAGCCGTTTCGGAGTCTTTAGGTAACTGACACACGCACACACACACACACACAGAGACACACACACAGACACAACGTTCCATTTATAAATAAGTTTAGATAAATCCACAGGATCCTGAAATAGACTTTGAAATTTTACGTACAAATACCCTACGGCGCTTTCCTTGATGAAACTTAAAATCAAGGGGATTAGGGAAGAAGAAAAGATTGTGGCGCAGTGGATATTGTCTCGGAACGAGATATCAGAGAACCGGGTTCTAATTTCTGTTGAATTCAGTGCATTCACTGACGCGCAAATACTTGAGAAAGGTGTTAATCCGTC
>JBBBDQ010000266.1:13350000-13450000 GCA_037127315.1 Ascarosepion bandense
TTATCCGCCCTGTGACTAACAGATTTTACAAGCCCTTTTTCCTCATTAAGTGACCCAGAAATTTCAGTTGTCTCTTTCTGATCAGTCAGTTCAGTGCCATACGTGATACACGTCCAATCGAATGAGACATGACTGTCTAGGCAAAAAATTTTCCCACAATAGGTTGCTATTATTTTTTGTGGTAGACTGGTTACCAACCAAGGCTATAAAGCCCAGTCTATCCTGTTATTTAACCCAGAGCTAGAAGAGACAGATTAATACTTTTTCCAAGAGTATATGCGCGTAAGTGAATGCAACAGGCATTGGAATTCGGTCTTCCAATTTTTCGTGTCTAGCCGATATCCACTGTATTACAATGCACATCCATGTTAAGTAAAAATTTCTTTATTCTTCCCATTCTCTCTAAAACCTCGCCGTTTCTCACATATTTTTGCCCTAAAACCCTCAACATCATTCTCTCGAACAACATTTCTGTTGTTTAGAGACTCTTTGTGGAGCATTTCCAGCCTTCGATCCCATACAGAAAGACACATATCACCTTTAAGGTGATATATGTCCTTATATACGCATATTATCCATACATGCCTCATGAATGTGTGGATGATACCGCATGTGTACGTACGTAAGTGTATATGTTTGCAATTATTTGTACTCGTATGTATGGGTATATGTGCTTCGTTTTTGTTTGATGTGTGTGTGGGGAGTGTGGTTCGTTTGTGGTACAATTTTCAATAAGTTTCAAACCTACACGTCATAATTTCATCCATTTCACTTCGGTTGATGTTTTACTTTGAAGTATATTGACGTTCCTTGAGGAAAAGTGTTTTTTAATTTTAGGTTTTCTTATTGTTTTTCTGACTTTTCAATGTTTATTTTCATTATGGTTTAAAATATTTAGGTTAACATGTGTCTGCATATGTAATTTTCCTTAATTTTTCATTAATTGCCTTCGTCCGGCCCGAGACACATCATTATTACACGATCCGCTCCGCGGGGTCGAATAAGTTGACGACCCCTGCCTTAATGAAATTTCACTTTTTCTTAATGTTCCGGTTATGTTTTAGAATGCGTACTTTGTCTTTCTAATACGGATCTCAATATTGCACATTCCGTCTTCTGTCAGAACATTTCCAAGGTACTTAAATTTAATTTGTTTCTTCACATTCTTGCTTTCCTAAGGGCTACAAACTCTAGGAATTTAAATGCAATGTCAATACCCATCTCTTAACCACTTGGCTCTTGATCTTTCTACAGCCTGTATATCTTTTCCATTCTCTCTACCTTTGCAACTGTCATCAAACCTGTATTCCCATCCTTGTCTTGCTCCTTTCTCTGACACCCCCTGTAACTGGTTCGTCTTTCTCATTACTCTTCTCCTATCTAATCTTTTACTATTGTGTAGACTCTGTGCATCAGTAGCATTACCGCCTTGCTTGGGGTAAAAAAAAAGATGACTAAGCATTCTGTCTTCTTGCAGTCCTTTCTTCCCGCTATCATTCGTTACATTCTGTAGGAAGCTTTGCAGTTTCTTTCCGTTTCTGTTATCAGCGATGCGTTATCTGCAAATCTTATATTCTTAAGATTGGAGCCGCTAATCATGACTCGTGGCTGTATTTCTAATTCTTTAAGAATTGCCTCTCTTTTTATATTGAATATAAAGTGAGTAGACACAGCCCTTTTTTTTATATAAAAGCTGAATTAATTTCCTGTCCATATACACGCGGTTTGCTGCCAGTATAAATACTGTTTATTCTAACATCATTTCTGAATATTTCAAAGTTTCTGAGCAGCCCTAACAGATCTTTGTGACGTACTTTCTAGAACGCTTTTTTTAGTCTATAAAATATTTGTACACGTCCTTATGGATTTTTATTGCTCTTTCTAGGAAACATTTTGAGCATAAATGTAGGGTTCTTTGATCTGGAGTCCTTGAGGAACCCGCAATTTTTTGTCCTATCTCTCCTGATTCTCATGCGCGCTACATTCATCAGAATGATGACTTTTTTCTGCGGTTCATTAGGCTGATTGTTCACTGGATTCCATATTCGTTTGCCCCTGGTTTCTTAGGCAGTGCTATGAAAAAAGAGCTGCATATGTCTTCCGGTATATTACCACTCTTATAGATTAGATTTATTATTTTTTAAATTTTGCATATACCAATATCGTCTAAGGCTTTTTGTATCTCTATAACAATTCAAACTGGATCTGTCGCTTTGTTCCGATTCAAAGTGGCCAATGCAGCTTCTTTTTCGGTTTTTAATATTTACGGTCCGTCAGTATTTATCTATATTGCTGGTTGTTCTCTTTCGTTTGTTTGTTTGTTTATTTGTTTGTTTGCGTTTTTTTTAACGGCATATCAACCCCTGTGGGTTATTTAATGCCTAAAAGGTAGGGTTTTAAGGTATTATTTAATGTTCGGTTATAGTGTGAAGTTTGATTTTGTGAGATTTTAAAAAATTGTTTTTATTCATTTTTTATTTTAGAAAACTGAAAATGTCTTCTAGTTTTGTATTCAAAAAAGTTTTGCTGAGAATATTTTTTAATGTTCAGTTATAGTGAGAAGGTTGATTTAGTCAGATTTTAATGAAATGTTTTTTTTATTCTTTTTTATTTTAGAAAACTTCTAGTTTTGTATTCAAAATGTTTTGCTGAGAATATTTTTTTCCTTCAAAAGTGTATTATAATAATAATTTTTTCTTCAAAAATATATTTTAATAAGTCTATTTTTTTAAAGTGTATTTTTATACTTTCATAGTGTTTTGACCCCAATTTGGGGATTAATTATTTGCCCATAGCTCGGACTCTAACGGGTGCTACCACTCCAGGTCTGAGTCGACCTGGGGACAACATCAATTAAGAGGTGGTTCCATGCTCCTCACAACCTGCCAATCAGAGGCCTTGATACCACACCGGGTCAGGGTGGACCTGGGAACAACAGCAATTAAGAGGTGGTTCCATGCTCCTCACAACCTGTCAATCAGAGGCCTTGCTACCACACCGGGTCAGGGTGGACCTGGGAACAACAGCAATTAAGAGGTGGTTCCATGCTCCTCACAACCTGCCATTCAGAGGCCTTGCTGCTGGATGCAGTTTACTGTCATGCCCAGGACCAGTTCTCTTTTATTGTCGATGAGATTTCCATTGCTGAAATATTTTTATTTCTCTTATATGAGCGTTACGCGATGGGATTTCATGCATCGTTTTAATGAACATGTCTTCTCTCTAGGGAGCCAGTCATTTAAGTTCTATACAAGATAAACGCTTGGGCAAACATGTCTCAAAATAAACATGAACGACTGGGCAGAAGATTTTCCCGCAGTAGTTTGCCATTACTTACTGCAGTAGACTGGTTGCCTAACAAGGCTATAGAATCTAAACTATTCTGTAATTTGATCAATAGCTGGAGTGAAGTAACGGATTAATACTTTCCCAAGTGAATGCAACGAATTCAGCTAGAATTTAAACTCGGCTCTCCGATTTCTCGCTTTGAGCCGATATTCACTGCATCACAAAGTATATCTCGTTTTTTCAGTAGTACTATTATTTTTATGTATTGTTCAGACTCAACTGAATAATACACCCCCCACACACACATATGTATCCTAGTCTTTGGTCTCTAACATAATTACTTATTTTGACTCACCTAAGGCAAGCGAAGGTGATCGAACACCAGTCATCGTCCTAATTAATATGCCACTGAATTGGCTGCAGTCGTATTCAAAGTCTATAAATATTGCCTCTGATAAACATCACCAGGTCTACCAATGTTGTATCATTTTTCCACCTATGTCTATTCTACAATTATTTTCATGGCAACCGCTCTGACAAGCTCTTTTTCCTGGTTTCTCGACCAGATATATTTAGGTGTGCAAATAGATTGGCATCAAGATCCCAAATTATTCCCGAAAATAGTTAAATATAATTGCCTCTTCTAATCTAAGAGTTTCTTCTTTCGCACTTCCCGTTCGTAGAATCCACTTCGGTTTGCTTGCTTCCCTGAAGCTAAAATTCCTAAAAGTTTAAATGCGACGTCAAATACCATCTTCTGTTTTCTTGATTTCCATCCTTTTTTTGGGAGCCCCCGTACCGGTCCTGCCTAATCATTAAAAAATAATTCTCTATCTTTGATACTTATTCTCTTCATTTTTGTTCATGTTTCTTTGAGCCATTCATTTTTTAGCCTGTCTGCTTTTTTTGCTTTTTTTTATTGGGCAAATTTCCGTATTCCGTTTTCTGTCTTGGCATTGTTTCATTGCGCCGATGAGAAAGCGACTGTATCCTAGCTGCCAAGTCGGGATCGATCACATTAAAGATTCTCCATTGGATTTTATCAAGGACACCTAGGTGGATAGCAGGAGCTCCAGACGAGATATGGCAGCAATATTCAATGCACGGGTGGATGGTAGATTTGTATATGTGCTGGATTGTTACAGACGGGAAAATATTCCTGGCCCAACAGAGAGAACCGACTTTCTTAGCAGCGGATTTAGCTATGTATTCTATATAGTCATTCCACTTGAGGTCTGTTGTGAGAGTTAACACGAGGAGGCGCAGTGTTTTACTTTCAAATCTGGTCTGAGCTTATGTAAGCCGAAAGCTCAGACCTGATAAAAAAATCAACAATTATTGCGATTTCTTGTCGTCTTTCCATGACAACACTATCAAGCTAATCAGATCATACGAACGGATCTTACACAAAATAAATAGACATAACTTGTATATATTATTCAATGAAACCTGTAATAATGAAAAACTGCTGACAAAATACACACAATATATGTGTGTGTGTGTGTGTGTGTGTTTGTGTGTGTGTTTGTGTGTGTAAGTTCGTGTGGGTGTGTGCGTTAAATATAATTGAACACATTTATGGGAAAACGTGCTCAAACTCTAAAATAAGTGCATGTTATTTGTGTATATGAATATATAACATGTCTCTATCTCTTTCACTTTATTCTCTTTCTGCATATATATATTAGGCGACACTAAAATATTCTTAGCTCCACCTTTATGAAATTTGACCTCCCCTCTACACACACACACACACACATATATATATATATATATATATATATATATATATGTATGTATGTATGTATGTATGTATGTACTTGCACACTGCCAAACAGGAATATATGTATGTATGTAAATATAGAGCGAGAAAGAGAGACGGGGGTTGTAGGTTTGTGTGTGTGTGATACTTTTCCTGTAAGTTACAACCAGCCAATTCTTTTCTTAGTTTTTTAACGCAATCCCGTTTTCAGGCAAAATTAAGTCACGAATCCTCCGGTTATTAAATTTAAATATTCGTGATATGTTCAAAATCTTTACTTCGTCCGCAAAGGCAATAAGTTCACTTTTCATGTCATCCCGTTCTTGCTGCACTCTGAAAGCACAAAAGCAAAACTTGAATCTGTCAAAAGTTCATTTTTTAAATCAGAATTCTTGTTCAAATGGCTACACAGCTTCATTCATTTAAAAACCTCATATTTTCTTCTGAGTCTGTTCTAAGTAGAAGACTTGCTATCATCGCATTATTTTATGACAAGAAGGAAATATTGCGCTTATTTATTTATAAAAATATATGTGGATGAATTCGTATGGAAAGTATTGAGTTTCGATTTATTTATTTATTAATTTAATTTATTTTCATATTTTTTGCATTTAATATTTTAAACTGGTTCTGTTGTGATATATGTGAGTGAATACAGGAGTTTTCATTTCAGTTACGATGTTGGCATAATATTTTATGGCTTATCAATCCTGAAGAATTTCACTGACTTTCAAAAACACGAGGGCGTACGCTTACCTGTTTCATTAGCTCTTTGATCTTATTTCTTTCTTTTATTGGCCCTGTATTTTCAGAATGTAGTCGATCATGGCGCTCCCTATCCGTAGCTATAATGTATTTTTTCTTCGTGTATCTCCCAAACCCTGCTATGTCATTCATTTGCTTAATCCCCTCAATTATATCGCGAATTGTTTTCCCCTGTCTCTTTTTTTCCCTCTATTCGACCTGTGTGGGCACCTCGGCATGGTGTAATGGTTAATAAGCTAGTCTTGCTAGAATCTATTAAAACTGAATAGTGAATTCGATTCTCACTGGGTACCCAATACTTACGGCCTTGTGCCACATCTAAGCGGCGCTTAGAAAAATCAGCAATCCGACCTGTGTGAATCAGATTCTCCAAGCCTTCCTTTCTCATTATGTGTCCCATCAACTTGAGCTGTCTCTTCCTGATGTTAAGAATACTTTCCTTTTAGTTTTTGTTCTCTCCAAAACTTCGTCGTTGCTCTCATTTTCGGTCCATCCGTCGTTTTAAACACACACACACACACACACACACACACACACACACACACACACACACACAAACTGTTGATGGAATGATCCGGATACGATCGCTACGGATGTAATGTTATATTTTGAACAGCAAATATAATTTACGTGTATATTCGGCAGTGGATGAAGTCAACAAAAGACAAGGTTAATTGACAGATATATCCGGACATTGATGATGTCAGCACTATGCAGCAACAACAAAACACAAGGACAACCAGCTTGAAAGGTGATGGTCGGAAAGGATATGGTTGAATGATACATCCGGTCGCAGATAAAAATCATCCGGGGACAAGGCTGTTTGACTGATATATTCAGCGATATAAAATCTGGGTTTTGGGGCTGATGAGACAGAGAACTCCCGCTGGCTTTCGACTTCCAATGACACATTTGTGTGCCTGACTCTCTCCGGCTGCCCTCCTGGTCCCCAGAAAGGTCACTGTCGAGGAATATAAATATAAGTTTATATTTATATATAGGTGTTCCTTGTTGTTTCTCTTGATTCAGCGGTAGTATATAACACGGTTAAATGTACCTACATTCAGATGTTTATAAAATACATATATACGATAGAAGGTGGAAGAATGCATTTCCGACGATTTGGGTGAGTCGCTTTGTGAATTCGTGACAGTTTATTTTATTTTAGCTCCAAAACATTTATGGGTTATGTAATGCTGATTTATTTTGCATTATAAGCACACCTTTTTTGTGACTGAATATTGCTATAACAATATTTTCGGTGACAAAAATAATATTTTTAAATACGAGATACAATTCATAAAATTTACTCCATACGTGAAGTGGAAGAAAGGTATTCATGCATTTCCCAATGTTATTTGCGCATAAGCAAATATATCGAACACGACTAATATTCGAATTCCGTTCTCCGATTTCTTTTCCATTACACCACCCACACATCCCATTTGAAAAATAAGACAACAAACTTGTACAAAAGGTTTATAGATCAACCTTCCAAAACAAGGTAAATATTATAAGCTGGTCGACCAAATAAATAAATAGATTCCTACTTGGCAGCTCAGATACAGCCACTTTCTCACCGGCGCAGTGTGGCTTCCTTCTGTCTCTTCTAAAAATATTTTCAAGGCTTCTGCTCCGATGAACTTAGGGTATTGGTGCCCACTATATATAATTTTACTCGAACCACAAGATTATCAACTAGGTCCCACCCTTTTACTTTGAAGCCAATAAACTGTAAACGCAAATTCTACTTCATCAGCTTCTTTTCTCGCACTTCCCGCCTCTGGAATACCCTTCCATTTACTTATTTTCCCGAAAGCTACAATCTCCAAGAATTTAAACGTAATGTCAATAGCCATCTCCTATCTCACTAACCCTCATCCTCTCTCTCTCTCTCATGCGCCTTTTTCCGTCCATTTCACTCTCATCAGTATTATCAAACTTCTCTTAACCAATTTCTGACGCCCCCTATAACCTGTCACTCTTTCTCATAACTTTTCTCCTATGTAACCCCCTGCAAATCTGTGGCAATAAAATGCCTTGCTTGAGGCGATATGATTATTAAAATATAAATAAATAAACTGAGCGTATCAATTAAAATGCACTGATAAAGAATTCGAATTTTATAATTAAGTACCATACGCTTGGGTGATCATGTCTCGAAAAAACATGACCGCACAGAAAATTTTCCTGCAGTAGGTTGTCATTGCTTTCTGCGGTAGATTAATTCTCAATCTGTTCTGCTATTTAACTTATAGCTAGATGAAGAAGAAGCAACGGAGTCACAATTCTCCCAAGGATATTTGCACGTAAGTGAATACAGTAAATTCAAATTGAATTTAAACTCGGCATTCGATATTTCATTCCAAGCCATTATCCACTGTACCATAACGCAAATCCTTTAATTTATAATTTATTATACTGAGGTTACATCACCGTTTATTTCTTCATAATTTATTATACTGAGGTTACATCACCGTTTATTTCTTCATAATTTATTGTACTGAGGTTATATCACCGTTTATTTCTTTATAATTTATTATACTGAGGTTACATCACCGTTTATTTCTTTATAATTTATTATACTGAGGTTACATCACCGTTTATTTCTTTATAATTTATTATACTGAGGTTACATCACCGTTTATTTCTTCATAATTTATTATACTGAGGTTATATCACCGTTTATTTCTTTATAATTTATTATACTGAGGTTACATCACCGTTTATTTCTTTATAATTTATTATACTGAGGTTACATCACCGTTTATTTCTTCATAATTTATTATACTGAGGTTATATCACCGTTTATTTCTTTATAATTTATTATACTGAGGTTACATCACCGTTTATTTCTTTATAATTTATTATACTGAGGTTACATCACCGTTTATTTCTTTATAATTTATTATACTGAGGTTACATCACCGTTTATTTCTTCATAATTTATTATACTGAGGTTATATCACCGTTTATTTCTTTATAATTTATTATACTGAGGTTACATCACCGTTTATTTCTTTATAATTTATTATACTGAGGTTACATCACCGTTTATTTCTTCATAATTTATTATACTGAGGTTATATCACCGTTTATTTCTTTATAATTTATTATACTGAGGTTACATCACCGTTTATTTCTTTATAATTTATTATACTGAGGTTACATCACCGTTTATTTCTTTATAATTTATTATACTGAGGTTACATCACCGTTTATTTCTTTATAATTTATTATACTGAGGTTATATCACCGTTTATTTCTTTATAATTTATTATACTGAGGTTACATCACGGTTTATTTCTTTATAATTTATTATACTGAGGTTATATCACTGTTTATTTCTTTATAATTTATTATACTGAGGTTACATCACCGTTTATTTCTTTATAATTTATTATACTGAGGTTATATCACCGTTTATTTCTTTATAATTTATTATACTGAGGTTACATCACGGTTTATTTCTTTATAATTTATTATACTGAGGTTAGAGAAATAATGATCTAGAACAATCGCTCACAATGTCTTGTGAATTCCGCTAGAATAGCATACGATGGCTGTAGAATACTTTCATCTAGAGAATTTAACACTCACAAGTCGGATAGAGGGAAGGAGAGAGAGGGGAATGCAGCGCGAGACCTAATTGAGAGGTCTGAGCAAATGGATGACGGAGCAGTTTTTGAAAGGGATACGAAGCGAAAAGCTATTAAGGGAGACAAGAGACAGAGTCAAGGGAAAGTTCATGATCGCTTCCGTCCTGAAAGAACAAGTCACATAAAGAAGAATAATTTATCTAATAAGATTTTGAACAACAGTATCCGCAAGTTGGTAATAGTCTACCCCATGAAATTAAAACTCTCTCGAATAACATCCCTAAACGCGTTGAAGACTACAAATATCTAGGATCACACATCAAGAATTCAGAAACGGACTTTATTATCAGAAAAGCCATAGCATCGACTGCGTGAAATCCAAACTTGATTGTAAGATCAAAATCCAAGTTTTTCGCGCACTTATTGAACCAATCTTACTCTACGGATCTGAAACTTGGACTCTTTCAGCAAAACAACAGCACCTGGATGTTATCCTTGTCTTCTCAGAAGAGTACTTGATCTTTCATGGCGAAACCACCCAACTCTAGAAATGATATATGGAGACCTACCAAAAGTATCATCCTTAGTTCAAAAGGGACGTGTCTAGTGTGATTGGCATTGTGCAGGAGCCACAGATGAACTTGTTTCATCGTTTGTATTATGGAGGCACCCATCATCTCACAGTCGATCTCGTAAGCTAACTTTGCCAAACAGGATACATAGAGATACATCTATCGCCAAGGAAGACCTTAAAGAAGAGGAGCTATGACAAATAGGGAATATTAGAAGGGTGTTCTATCTCTACCGAGGCCACAGGATGATGGTGATGATGCTAATATGAAAATAAATACTTCCTTGATAGAAACAGGTTTGAAGAGGTCGAACCTGTGTATCAGAGTCAGAATGTTAATGTTCTAAAACCTCAGTCACGGAACAATATTACGGATCTTATGAAAAGAATCGATCTTTCTCTCTATTCTTCTTGCTTATGTAGTACGATCAACCAGAACGTGGACGATTCTTCTTGCTTATGTAGTACGATCAGCCAGAACGTAGACGATCTCTTTGTTTTTTTTTTTCAACCCTTTTATCATTTGTCTGTATTTCTAAGATGAGGTCGTATTTACAGTATTTTCATAATTCGGACTATTGTCCTCATCTTTGTTGCCATTAGTATGATGTTTCGGCCGTTGTACGCTCCCGCTTTCTGTAGGTGCTAGGAATTTCGTACCGAATCATTTATTACAATCGTTAGGGTATATCATCCTCATTCCTTGGGTAAAGCCTCGTTTGGAAATCATGAGTTATCTCCATCGAACCCTACAAGTTAATTGTTCACCACTGCTGTAGCCTGGTATTGAACTCACAAATCTAAGAGTCAAGTCAGGAACTAACCAACGTCTATATCCACTGGGCCATATGTCCCTCTTTTGCTCTCAACTCAGTTCGTTAAAAAGTTACTTACCGTTTCCTCCTGCTTATTTCCAGAAAATTTCAAATACTGCATTTAATTAAGCGTAAGTTACCTTTGTCTATATCTTTTATAGGTTTTCCTTTTTTGCGTAGAACTTCCTCGTTTCTCAAATGACCTGTTTTTGTTAACCTTTATGACACGCACTGTTAAAGTTTCTTCTTCATTTGTAATTGGATGACTGATTTGTTTATAAGACTTACCATCATTTGCAGGTATTTAAAGTCAGAGCATATTTTTAGATTATAAGAATGTTTCGGAAACAATAATGACTTACTGGTTGTGCGGTGTGGTGCCATGGATATCGAGTAGGAACGACAAATCGGGGAGCAGAGTTCGAATTCCAGTTGAATTCGTTGCATTCACTTACGTACAAATACCTTTGGGAAAGTTATTAATCCGACTCTTCCCTCCAGTTATCGCTTCAATAACAAGACAGATTGGGTTCTATAGCCTACCTGGCAACCAGACTACCGCAGAAAGCAACGACACCCTACTGTCTCTTTCGAGAAATGATCATCCAAGCGTGTATCACGTATGGCACTTAACTGACTGACTGAATGATTTGCTGATATTCAACATCCTAGATTTGCTCATACATAGCTGGGCGGAAGAAGTGGTTAGTTCATATTTTGCCCAAGGTAATTTGTACCGAAGTGAAAATAACGAACCCAACAGAATTTAGAACTTGACTCTTCGATTAAAAATTCCGAGCCTTTATCCATTACACCACCATTACATCCAAGCCTACAGCGCTTGGTATTCCCAAACACTCTCCCATGGCCGTAAGCTCACGCGAACTTGGGTCACTGGTGCCCCCTCCACAAGAATTTACTCGAACAACCAGACTGGCAAAAATGCCTCACTCTTTTACAGTTAGATCAACCAAATGCAGGAGAAAGTTCTAATCAAGCAGCTTCTTTTTTCGCGCTTCCCGCCTGTGGAACTCTTTACTCAGTTCCCATCTCTTATCCACTTAACCGTAGCCCTTTCTACATCCCCCGTGTATCTTGTTCTTTTTCTTCTTCTCAACCTTCGCAACTGTCTTCACTCCTGTGTTTACATCCGTCTCTTGCCCTTTCTTTTTTACTCCTGTAGCTGATTCATCTTTGTCTTCACTCACCCCCTGCTAAATACTTCAACTCTCTTATGTAGCTCCCTGCACATCAGTGGCTTTAACGTCTTGCTTGGGTAAATGATTAAAAAAAGGCCTGTCTTCACGTGTGAAGATATCATCCAACAGTCACTAGGATTTAAGAAATTAAATAAAAAAATGTTGTTATCTTTGTTTCCCGTGACATTACCATATCACTTAATATATTGTTTCTGAAAGGCATATTTTAGTATTTCTCGGCACCTTCAGATTTCTATGAATTTCTGCAGCATGAAATAAATTATTAAAAGTTACTTTAATAGAGCGTTTTCATTCTATGAATTATGTCAAGTTACCATTATATTACTAATAAATAAGCGTTAGCAAAAGAATTCTCTATCATAATAAAGACGTTTATATATATATATATATATATATATATCCTGTCATGCTATGGGGAGAGGGAGAGAGAAAATAATGAGGCATCGTCGTTTCAGTCCATTATCTTCACTACAGTAGAGCAGGTTACGTCAGTATCCCAAAAGAATTTTTCACTTGATGGTACAAGCTTCAAATTTGGAATAAATGTAATCCAGGACCCATTCGATTTACAAAAGTATGTTACATACGTTGAAAAACAAAATAGTCTCAATATTGTTTTTCAAGGTATGTAAAATTTGAAGTGGTATAAAGTATTGTTTGTGATACATTTTGATGGAATAATGCTATTTTTACGTTCTATGCATCGAAATAGATGTTGTTAAGTTAGAAAAATCCATCTCCGCACTTACAAAATCGTAATTATTAAAAGCTAAAAATCTATGGCCGAAAATAAATGACGACAGGCTCAAACACAAATACATTCCATTTTAATGGCGGCCATCTGGTAAAATGGAGGCCTTTTAGTTTTTTTAACGTGGGTAACGTACTTTTCTGAGAGACAAGGTCCTGGAGCACATGTCTATTAAATTTGTTACTTGTACAAACAAGTGAAAGATTATTTCAGTAATATGCTGTAATATACCTGTTATTAAACTTTACCAGTTATGAAAGCCCTTATCGCGTTTTTGCTCTTTAACACTACCTTATTTTATATATATATATATATATATATATATATATATATATAATAATATTAATAATAATAAAATTGACTCTGTACGTATTCAAATCTTAAAATGTTACACAAGTAATTTTTAAGAACCACGAATAACCGGCAGAATTTAACTCCGTTATCGCCCTCGGCTATAAAGCTTTGGACAACGAGGGAAAAAAAAAGAAAACTGCGGAGCACCGACAATACATACAGCACTTTACAGCAAAGAAAAAAAACCTCAAACGGAACAAACCACAAAGAAAAAAAAGTGCTCAATACAACGGCCCTGAAACCTACCGCGATTTCAGGTAGGTACAACCTACCTGAAACCGCGGTAGGTCTTGGCGATCTTGCGATTTTCTCGTGTATATATATATATATATATATATATATATATATATATATATATATATATATATAAACCACTGAAATATTGGCCGGAAATATTGACGGTAGGTGTAGACTCGTATATACTATAGAATATTTCAATTAGCAACTTAGTATCATTCGGAAAACTGCTTAATCCTTTTAATAAAATCAATCAAAATAATATTAAAATGAAAGAAAAACATTCAAACATAATACAGTGCCCCTTCTTTAAAACGATACCTTGACAGCAAACCACTACACAACCACAGAAAATTCCTGATGAAATAAATCAGCCTTAAAGTTCTTTATAAAACAAAACCTTGCCAGCTCACTCCACATATATATCACTGTGGTATTAAAAGTAGTACAATGCGTAAAAACAGGTAATAAATCAACTATTAATGCTCACAAGCAATTTTTTTATATTTTTCGATGCAATAAAAAGTTAAATGATAAGTTTAAAACATCAAAACAATATAAACTACTTAATATCCCGAATCGGTACATATGCAGCTTTATCAGAAATGAACAAGGCCGTTCTACTAAAACACTCTGCTGCTGTTGGTTACTGTGCTAACTTGTAAACAACCTGTGGCACCGCCTTCATATCAGCTCAACGATGTAATAGAGACTTGATTCATAAAAGTACCTGACAATCGGAGTGACAGATTAAAAATATCGGACTCTAATGACAACGTTTCATCTCATAAATTCGGAAAAGTTGTCGCCATTACGTGAACTAATCATTGTGATCATGGCGAAGATAAACAATATATATATATCTTGAGCTATGATAATGTTTAGTGCAAAGTTTATTTTTTCATTCATTAATTTTACAGGTAAAATGTATTTTGGTAAGCATTTTTTATCGTAAAAGTTCGTGATGAGACCGTTATGATGTCACACTGATACCGCTTGTGTTTTACCTGATTTGCTGATTTCGAAGTCGACAGTAACCTGGTCAGTTAAAGTGAAGAATTAATCATTTATTTCTGGGTATTCACTATTATAATTATGGAACATTTTTACTTTCCTTATTTCCAGCAAAAAGTAAAAAATGTAGGAATACGGCAAAAAATTAAATCAAAAATTAATAAAATCTCCCTTGTCGGTCGTTTTTAACGAAATATGTTTAAGTGAAAGATTGCAGACCAAATATATATATAACCTTAGCGCCAAACTTCATATTTCTTTGTTTATTCAGGAATTTACTGGTAGAAATGCATAGAACGTTAATAGAATTAATTTGGAGAAGTTTGTCATTTACAGAGAATTGTTGTTTCAGTCATGCCGACCTGCTGTTGTCAATGCCCTTGCTTTCCAGTGTTGTATATGCAGTAGGGAAGAAAATGTATATAAAATTGTTATTATACAACCAGAACTCACCGCGTAATATATATATATATATATATATATATATATATATATATATATATGTGTGTGTGTGTGTGTGTGTGTGTGTGTGTGTGTGTGTGTGTGTGTGTGTGTGTGTGTAAATGTATGTGTGGTTGTGTGTGTTTGGTCGCAGTGTGTAAATTCGCCCAGAGATGTATTTTCTTTGAACAAATATTCTTTGATGGAAAAATATATGCTGGCTTAAAATGAATATAAATATTGTTTTGAAAGGTCAAGAATGCAAACAAAATTGTGGTAAGAAAAACGAAATTGCTGTTCTCAAAATCCAGAAATAAAAAAACAAATGTTTATTTATATTAGAATTAATATTGTTGTGAAAAATAAAGAAAATGAAGCGTACAAGTCCAGCTTTGCATTAGAGGAAGGTGGCATGTTTTTATAAACAGTGTAGTCAAAGTGAGAGAATATAAACCATTAAAGGCAGTGGCCAAAACAATAATATACAATATGTGTGGCAAAAGATGACGGAGTCGATAGAATTCGGTCTATAAAAGAGAAAGAATCGAAGAGAACGCAAGAGAAGCCGTGACAACTCTAGCCGATCAACTGCCCTCGTATGCTTGTGTGCTATCACTCTGACCACCCTGTACTCCATACCACTGTCACTGTTACTGTCAAAGAAGAAAAAAATAGAAGTAATATTTTTATATATCCGTCTCCGTTGTTCATTGTCATCATATTGATTCTCAGTTTATATTTTGTCGAATTGGTATACAACATATGATGCCTGTCTAGTATTTTTGCTGATTTACAGTCTGTACCGAATATACCGTTTTACATGAGCTTTAAACTGCAAAGAAAACGACATCATACATTGTGAATATTCATTAATAATTCTCAGTGACGATAGTAGGGCTTGAGTGATTCGGCATTTTAAAGATTATGCTGTCATCAGCCCAAACGTTGAAATAATTATACATTGACTTGCTGTTATTATTTAGTAGATTTTGGGATGTCATTTGCACATTTTTACACATTGACGATTAGATGAAAATAAATTGTATTGAAAGCGATAGGCTTTCTGTTAATATGAATTATATACAAGATTTTTCATATTTTTTCTTTTTGTGACATAATAAAGTACTCTTATCGATGAAAATTCGATGAATAATAAAACTAGTTTTGATAATATTTATATTTGATAGAGATATGGCCCATTTTCTTAAACAAGAAAAATGTTAACTGAAAAAAACTTAATTAAAGGTTCTATGTTCAAATACACATTATAAATGTGTACATATATATATATATATATATATATATATATATATTTCTGAATATAATTAATCGTTTAACTCAGATTTTTTTAATTCGCAATAATAATAAAGTGAATCTAATAGTCAATTAATAATGCTGATCTCAATTTAATGAAATATTATTTCTAATGCCCCGCAAAATTATTTTTGAGTCTGCTCACATATTCTCCAATTAGAAGTTACTTTATTCTTACTGGTCCACACTGTCTATACAACAATGAATTCCTGATTAAAGGGGTTCTGCTTGTTTTTAACCTTTTAAAGCCCTTCAACTTGAAGTAAACCCCATCACTTGGTAAGACACAAGAAGTGTCAAAACAAAATAGCTTCTTTTGTAGCGATGTTATAACATATTCATCTTATAATTCCTGAACGAATATATATATATATATATATATATATATATATATATATATATATATATATATACATTTTTGGTATCTAAATCTGACATCAGAGAATATTATCTAAAATCAAGAAAAAATCAAGACTTCCCTTTAAGTCTGACATTTTATGTCTTTTTTTCGTTATTTAATGAAACTGACGACACTTAAAGTTTTTCCGCTTTTAATACTTTGACTCTAAAGGAAGTTAAAAGTCAATAAGTGCATTCGGTGACACGTAAGAAGAGAAATGAACAAATGTATTTATATGTTATTTCGCAGATAGGCGCGCGCCTATATTCTCTCATTTTCTGTTAGTCTCTTTCTCTCTCTATATATATATATATATGTGAAATGTGTATGTACATAAATATAAATATATATATTTGTTATATTGTTTGTATATTATATATATTATATATGCGCGGTACTTATTTGAAAGCTCTCAATATCAGTGATAGAGCTGATGTATGTATGTACGCAACCGCACACATATACATGTATATGTCTAGCTCCATACGGCCCACATATAGTAATTTTTGTGTGAGCCCTAATGGGAGAGCGCTCGTGCGTATGTGTGTGTCTCTGCTTACGTCAGTGTGTACAAATGGATATCTGTCTGCGTTTTTCACGACGACAAATGTTTTTCCCAAAAATACATTAATATACGCAGCCATACATATAGCCAATATTTTAAAAAAATGAATCAGTTTGTCTGACGATCGCAAGAGCGTGAAAGCGATTGTCGCAAACTCACACCTATCTAAATGAATATATATATATATATATATAGAGATAGAGAGATAGAGAGTGAGAGAGTGAGAGAGCGAGATTTGAGCGCGTTTGCATTCTCTCCTTCTCTCAAACACTCTCTCTGTATATATATATATATATATGTGTGTGTATATAAAGTGGGTAAAGCAATTTACAGCTTGTGTATACATATATTAGGTTAACTGTCCCAAAATATGTAGTATATTCGAGAATTTATCTCCTTCTGGCCACAAAGAGAAACTCATATTTTTCTCACCTATTCATTCACATCTTCCACCTTTTAACAAAAATGGAGGAAACTCTCGGCGGGTGAACCTACTAATCGTAACGTCTTACATTTCAAATGCTAAAAGCATTGTCTTTTGTCATCCCGAGCTCTACAATTGATCTTCTTAAAAGGTGATACCTCGTGTGAATGAGTGCAAGCAAATATAACCAGCAACAATATCAATGTTCTGCTGTGAAAATAGATTGACTTATTTTACCACAGGATATTTTTAAGAGAATGAAAATATGAAATAAAAAATACAACTAGAAAAATGAAAAGACATATATATATATATATATATATATATATATATATATATATATATATATATAAATGAAAAGAAATTGAAATAAAAGTTTGAATTAAAGCAAGAATAAATGACATATTAAAATGTAATTAATATACACACACTTACTTACAAAAGAAATCCTTAATACATTGATATGTAAGAGGAATATTTTTCAATTTCAAGTACCTATTTAATTAACTATATACGTATCTCTTTCTATTCATTTCTTCACACACACAGACACACATCACACATATATGTATATAGTGTTAAATTATGATATGTAGTGCAGTTTCTTTTAGTTTTTTACTGGTAGCATTTGTAGGATGTGTGTTCCGGTGTAGAATGTGCGCTGTGGTGCAGTAAATTTCAGCTTCTTCTCATTTTGGTTTCTTTTTTTTTCAATTGGAGTAGATAGATCTACCTATCGCCCGGTTCACACTCCACCCACGTCTATTGAACCGGCTAAGATGCTCATCCCTTGTTCCCTGTTTAGGATGCGGTTTCCGGCTTTCTCTTTTCCAATCTTTTCACTTCTTTTTCTTTTTTTTTTCTTTTCAATTGGAGTAGATAGACTAAACTATCACCCGGTTCACCTCCAACCACGTCTACTTTACAGGTGAAGAGGGTCATCACTTGTTCCCTGTTTAGGTTTAGGATGTGGTTTCCGGCTTTCTCTTTTCCAATCTTCTCACTTTGGTTTCTTTTTTTCTTCAATTGGAGTAGATAGATCTATCTATCTCCCGGTTCACACTCCATCCACGTCTATTAAACAGGTTAAGAGGCTCATCACTTGTTCCCTGTTTAGGATGTGGTTTCCGGCTTTTCTCTTTTCCAATCTTTTCACTTCTTTTTATTTCTTTTTTTCTTTTCAATTGGAGTAGATAGACTAAACTATCGCCCGGTTCACACTCCAACCACGTCTACTTTACAGGTGAAGAGGCTCATCCCTTGTTCCATGTTTAGGATGTGGTTCCTGGCTTTCTCTTTTCCAATCTTTTCACTCATATGTAGCCCCCTGCACATCAGTGGCGTTACCGCCTTGCTTGGGGTGATATGATTAAAAAAAAAATATCCGAGGGACGCGTTCGAATTCCAAATGAATCTGTTGAATTTGTTTACTCGCAAATAACCTAGTGAAATGTATTAATTCGTCACTTCTCTCTCCAGTAGGACAGATTAGATTCCATTGCTTTGCTTGGCAAAGAGTCTACCACAGAACCTACTAGAGGAAAATTTTCGGCTCAGTTCGTCTTGTCTCTTTCGCCTAAGCTTGTATCACGTATGGCACTTAGCTATGTAGCGTGTAGAAGAACATTTTAGGCTAGCAATTATTTTATATATTTTCTCGTAAATTGTTCAATATCAGGATAGAGCGTTAATGGCATAGCCTAAAATGCATTCTTACCATCCACATTATATATATATATATATATATAAGCAGAAGGAGGATTGGAACAATTATTAAGTAATTCATCGAGGTTCTTAATCGACCTCAACAGAATGCAGATAGCACTGGACGGCCGTTTCGTCCTATATTTGGGACTCTTCAGCAGGGTACATCCACTACCAGGAATCGAACCCAGACAGTTTTGGTTACAAAACTGATGTTATACCAACTGTACCACGGGCCCTGGTGATGAAGAGGTGACGAATTAAGCTTGATGAAGCGCACGCACGCACGCACGCACGCACACACACACACACACACACACACACACACACACATATATATATATGTGTGTGTGTGTGTGTGCGTGCGTGCGTGTTAAACATTCTATACGATTTTAAATATCAAGAGCAATTGTAATAAAATTTATGAAAAATTGGAAAAATTTTCGTGATAATCTCTTCATCTTTTATGAGTGCATTGGACTAATATGATTTTTGCTTTGATGTGATTACTTTTGCGAATAAAGTTGAGGAGACGCTGACATTTTAATTTAATTTATTTTTTTTACTATATGTTTTGGGCATACAGTCTAAATTTTCATTCGTTTATCTTTCTTAAGACATATGTTTTTAAATGTCACACTTTCTGATAAAAAAATTGTATGATAAAGGTGAAATATTGCATAATTATGAGGGTTATTTACCTGTGGATTTTCTAGTGTTTACGGCATTGTTTTATATGTTTTGGACAAGGTAAATTGTGTTTGCTTTTAATAAAAATATAACTTTTAAAATAATAATTAGAACTGATTAAAGTGTGCATTTAAAGCATTGAGTGTGTTGTTTTGCAAATGATCCTTACTTTGCAATATAATAATTTTAACCCATAATTTCGATAAAAAAATTATTAGATTTAAACTTTATGAATTAAAGTTTGACAGCATTCAATTTTCGGGCGTCTCATCATTTTCAAATTTTTCAGCGTATTACAAAATGGATGCACTTACACATACTTTTTCTACGCATATCAATTTAGTCAGTTGTCATACGTGATGAACGATTGGAGAATCATTTCACTTACGAGACATAGTTGACTGGGCAGGATTTTTTTTTCCTGCAGAAGTTTGAAAGACAGATATATTAACTAGCAGTATAGCCCGTCGTTGCTCGGGTATAATGAAAGCTTTAAAACTAATCCATGGTTCTGGAGCTCAGACTCTTTGGACGTTGGCATGAAAGACTAAAAAGTAATAGTTGTTTCCAGTTAAAGCGAAACCGCAGACTGAAAGAAAAATGAATGGATGTAAGTCAAATTTTCATTTCCTGCTATCGATATCAAATAGGTTTTTTCGTTGTAAACTGAATTTTGATGGCTAAATAAGTCTTCTGAGTAAATGGTATCATGGCTGAGACTAAGAACTACAATTATACCAACTTAGATCCAAACCCGAAGCAAAAACTAAAATAAAAAGGCTGAAAAAATACAGATATACAGGTAGATAAACTGATACACACACAAACATCTTGCCTTATATATATATATATATATATATATATATATATATATATATATATTATCAATTTTCTGCACTATTGTAAGAACTGCAACCTTGAAACTTCTGAATATCGTTTCTTATGTCTTTGTCTATGAGTGTATCAAATTTGGTTAAAATCGGACCATTCCTTCTATAACACCATTTTTTTCATTATCGATTTTCGATATTTATCGAGGATACCTCGACACAAAACCTAGGTAAGAATACTTGCAGACGCATATAGAACAGCTGTTTACATTTTCAAGAAAATCGGTTCAGCCGTTTCAGAGTCTATAGGTAACGGACACACACACTCAGACACACATACAGAAACACACACAGAAAGTTCCATTTAGAAATAAGTTTAGATATATGTGTGCTTTCTGTTTATTCATGAGAGTGTTATGTCAGTTATAAATTCTATAACTTATATATTTTGTATAACTAACCCCAGAAAAAAGTGGGTTATTATAAGATAGTAATTTTATAAATTTTTTCACTCACGTAAAATATTCATTTCTCATGCGACGCGCTTTGGCTGCAACCAGCTTTCTTTTGACAAATTCCCGAAGACTGAGATGCATTTGTTCGTCAAACGTGACTGTGTTGGATCTACAAATTTCAGCTTTATTGTTTGTTAGATCAAACAATTGTCAGATTCGTTCCATATATTTTCCTCACGTGCGTGCTGTCTTAGCTAATCTTTGTTTTGAATGGAATTTTCAGTGCGACGTCGAATGAAATTATTCTTTCATTCGAGCGTCACAACCAATATAATTTCTTTAATCAAACAGAAAATATCACAACGATAGCCACTGGAAATCAAGTACGAATAGAAGTTTCTATTTGTAATAAATTACATTCTGCTTTCGTATAATTGTTATCCACTCTTTTGTTTGTAAGAAACATATATGATAGTCTGAAATGTCTTCTGTTTTGACTTTGCTTAAGTCTGAATTTCGGCAAAAAGCTATTGAAAATTGTAGTTCGTCAACCTTAACTTTCATGTCTGCAATAAAATGATGTTATTTTTAATGATTTCACCCGGAGCAAGGAATTCCACTGCCACTATTGCGCAGGGGATTACATAGGGAAAGGTGCTGAGAGTGTGATTAGATATAGGAAATGTCAGAAGGATAGTGATAGACGGGTAAGTAGGTACATAGGAAGAGTGTTTGAGAGAATGGTTGCGAGTTAGTGTGTTAGGAGGTGTCTATTGACCTTACATTTAAACTTCTGGAGATTGTAGCTGTCGGGGAAGGAAGTATGTGCAAAAGCAAGGATTTTTCTCTTGATACCGCTATCATTTTGACTCTCTTCCCTTCCCCGGAAATGTTTACTGCTTTTTCAAAGCGATTATTAGAATTTGAATAAAGCTTAAAAATATGAAATTGAATTTATACATTTTATTTGCTATTTAAGATTTTACAACAAAAATATTCATAACTATTTATATATTAAATTATTTACAATATTAATTTTAAATTCACTACATTCTAATAATGTCAACCCTAAAAATGCTAAGTAATATATTGTAATGTTTATAATTTATAAATTCATGAAGAAATACAAATGAAAAAAAAAACTCCTAATAATTTTATTTAAAATCTGTATCATGAAAATTTAAATAAACAAATAACGACAAGTGACTCTATTTAAATTCTAAAAAAGAAATTCCCGTACATTTGTTTCAAGCATCACTCCATTGATGTATTTTTTATAGAATTACGAATAAAATTTTGTTTTAATTATTATTTATAAAATTTTTAAAATAAATAAATTTTAAATGCATTACATATTTTTATATTAAAAATAATACCAATATTTCTTCCAAATTTATTTCTTTATAAAACGATAAATAAACAATCCTCATAAAAGAAAAAAATCGCATTGGTCTTGATTCGTATATTCTAGAAATCTTGCTAATAAACTTTTTCGATGGAATGAAACTAGTATAAAATAATAGAGGTGTCATAAAATGTTTATTTCGACATACCATATTTATTTGTTTTGTTTGTTTTTGAGGGCACAAAAGGTAAAAGTTTTAAAAGTACAATTTAATGATCAAACAAATAAAAATGATTAATAAATCTGTTTAGCGAACTGCAGTCGTTAAGCAAAAGACATCAAACAAATTATTGTAGAATATTGAAGAATATTTTTTGGATTTATTTTAAAACATTGATTGACTGTAATATAAGGACAACATGAGATCTTTTTTCTTGTAACGCTCATTTTCAGTGGTTTGGATAAAATATACAAAGCATTTATGATCGAAATCCAAACAATAATTCAATGAAAATTAGTTATTCTACACATTCTATGATTTTCATTCTTGCGAACGAAGTGACAAAGGAAACTGACAATCAAAAGAAAATGCCGATTTTTCTGTTCATGTTGTCTAAATGTAGAAATGCACATTTCACGAATTTTTTTCTCATATACATAACAAATTTCGAATAACATAGTTGTGTGCATGTGTAAGTTTGTTTGTGAGAATGAGTGTGTACGTATGTATGTTTTGTCTGCGTTCATGAGTTCGAAATTATATATTTTATGTTAACGTGTGCATTTATGAATGAAAGCAATTAGGCAATTTATACTGGGCTTCATTTACACAGGAGAAGTCTGTAGCATTAATACATGAAACATGCACCAATTTGCGCAGTGTTACTTTATTGAAAGAGCATTTCAGATTATGCTTGTTTTCAGCATTGCTTTTTCTCATTATCTCAGACGAGATTCACTTAACTCATAGAAATTATATGAAACAAAAAATCATTGTTGCATCTCATTTTAATCTCCATTTTTCGGTATTAGCAATCGTCAATATAGATTTATCATACAAAATGCATGTGATAAATATTTCTACATTTACGCGGAGTGAGAATTAATTGTGACAAATTATTGCCGTATTGTGCAGCTAAAACAATCATCTATGCTGAATAATTTACGATAACTAAACATTTAAGATTTAAAATTATTCTCCTGATGAGATACAAGATATTGCCATAGGCAGCAAATTTTTCAAATTATAGCAATTTTATTCTAAGAATTAATCATTCCATTTTCAGTAGCCTTCTGTAAAGGGCTAAGGGAAAATAATTACTTTATACGAACCTGCAAAAAGGTTATATATATATATATATATATATATATATATATATATATATATATATATATATTAATAATTATATCAATTATGCTTTAGAGCGGTCTTGAAAAAAAACACCGAGTATAAACGTGGAGGGGGAAAAATGGAACTAAAAAATGAAACGAACTAAACACCTGAACATATATCAAAGTACTCGTTTGAAAGAAAAAAAAAACCCGAGACGAGAACCCTAACCCTAAAGCGTTCAATACAATAGGAAAGCAAACAAATAAGAATAAATCTAACCTAGAGCCAACGGACATAACTAGGAGCCGACTTGCCCTGACGATCCATTAGGTGAAACCTAGGTAGGTCCGTTGGCTCTAGATTAGATTTTTTCTTATATATATATATATATATATATATATATATATTACGGAAATAAACGAATTTTAACGAAACTTGATTATAAACAATCGACAATTTGAAATGATTATATATATATATATATATATATATATATATATATATATATATTAATCAATATACATATTGTCCTACGCATAAAGCAAAATTCAGAGTTTCAGGAACTACGCAATCCTCAAGTGCATACTATGAACTGACAGTTTCTTGATTTGAATTTTGTTTTTTGGTATAAGCGTTGTTCGTTAGAAATTATGAATCTGGGATGTTTAATTCTGCCTTTATTTTAGGTATAATTTTAATTTGGTTTTACAGAGATCTAAAGTAAAATAAAAATCATAGGGGATAAAAAAAAATTAAAAACGAACCTCATCACTATTTTTACTTTTCTTTTTTTATTCATTTAATGATCTATCTATCTATCTATCTATCTATCTAATTTCATTATTTGTTTATTGATTAACTTTCTTTCCTTTCCTTTTATTGTTATTTTATATATAAATTTATTATTAGTTTATATGAATGTATATACATAAATACGTATGTATATAGAAACTACCGGCCATAATTATAGGCTACCCCAGTGTTTACTATTTTTTACTATTTATTACACAATGAATAATTGTAAATGAAAATAGAATGGTTCTTTTTTTAATACTGCACTATAACATGTGCATCAAATGAATGTATAAATACTTAATAATTACCTATATTGCAGTTTCATCAATGAAAGAAAGAAAAAAAAATTAGGGTGATTCGGACGAGTTCATCTTTGTTTCTTTGCCTTGTAAAATTTTGCAAAATAATTATAACAAAAGAAACAGTTTATTTTCATTTGGCAATGAATACTAAAAATAGTACGAAATACGTGATTTCTTTTAAAAAGATCTGGGGTGGCCTAATAATAATGGTCGGTAGTGTATATATTCATATTTTCTCCTCCATTTTTTCAATGTTTTCGTCCGCAGAATATAAATTTAAGTAACATTAATATAAACAATTGCTTTAGGCAATCGTCATGTGCATTTAATGAACTGAATCCTTCTCAACTTGAATTAGGGACCACATTTCCGTAATTTAATATCGTTATATATATTAATAAAATTTAAGATGTGTGTCAGTGTGTGTGTGTGTGTGTGTGTGTGTGTGTGTGTGTGTGTGTGTGTATCCTCATGATTTATATTGTTGTGATACCGAGCAAAAGCGAGGGACCGGATGTTTGCTCTATACCGGCAAACAAGCAAATGAACAAAAGTCGCCGTTGCGCATCCGAGTTCGCGCAGGTTGAAAAATAAAAAATAATCAAATATCAAATTTCCATTTCGCGAGCCTACGTGAATTTTATTTATCAGCCAAAGGGAAGCCTGGAATCAAATACAAGTGTGAAATCCCAAAACGAGCTGTTTGATCGAAAAAGCAGATATAAAAAGCGGATACAGACAAGACCCCAGCAGACACGCAGACTGACTCGACGACAGACTGATGGCGACAGGCGAGAGTAATCGATATCCCCTTGACTTAAGTTAAGCGGCTACTACGTTCACCTCCCTTCACCTCACTTTCTTTCTCCCTGTCTCAAAAGTATTTACTGACCTAAGGAGCGACTACTTCAAAGACATTCCTGAGATACCTCTGCTCCCCACATTCATAAGCATTTAATCTCTTTCAGTTATTATTTGCCATGATCACTTTAACCTCCGTTGGACCTATCCTTCACGCATTACCTTAATTGTAAAACATTAATTGATGTATATATATATATATATATATAAATGTGATTTTCTACTCAAATTTCTTTTCTTGATTTATAATCATTTTATGACTTGTAGTGGGCTATCTACCACAAGGCCAAATTCCGTTAACTTGCAACAGTATACAACTACTCTTCACTAGAACGGAATCCTACTACGACTAGAAAAGAATAGATAACATACCCGCTATACTATTACTAATACTTCTACATTTTTCATACGATTTGTTTCAAGACTGACAAACCGCTTGCAATTATATAATTCTACTTAACGAAGAAAATAATTACATATTGGTCCACAGTCTAATTTTGTTTTCATTATTTTCATGTGTTTTTTATCAGTGTGTGTTTTCGTATCTGAATCTGTGTGTATATCCTCACAATTTTCTATTAACATACACATTAACATTTTTTTTAATCATTTCACCTCAAGCAAAGCATTCCACTGCCACTATTGCGCAGGGGTTACATAGGGGAAGGTAATGAGAAAGAGTGGTTAGATATATGAAATGTCAGAAGGAGAGCGATAGACTGGTAAAGATACCGAGGATGCGGGTTGGGTCTATAGGAAGAGTGTTTCAAAGAGAACGGATGCGAGTTAGTGTGTTAGGAGGTTTTCTATTGACCTTACATTTAAACTCCTGGAGATTGTAACTCTCGAGGAAGCTAGTATGTGGAAGGGAATTTCACAGGGGGGAAGTGCGATAAAAGAAACTGTTGTTATAGAAACTGCGGTTACATTTTATCGGTTTCAATGTAAATGGGTGGGACCTAGTTGCTAATCTAGTATCTCGTGCAAATTCGCACCTAGGGAGCATCAGTGATCTAAGTTCATCGGAGCAGAAGCCGTGAAAGTATTTATAGAAGAGGCACAGAGATGCTACGTCACGCCGGTGAGATAGTACCTGCAGCTGGTCTGCGAAGTCGGCATCGATCACATTACAGATTCTCCGTTGTCTTTTGTCAAGAACCCCGAGGAGAATAGCAGGGGCACCCGAACAGATGTGGCAGCAGTATTCAATACACGGGTGGATGGTAGATTTTTATATATATATGTGCAGGATATATTTTTCTCATCGGATTTGTATAAAGAATTGTATACCCTTGCAAATTTAATATTCTACCTAAGGAAGAAAGATAATTTTTGCTTGGTTTTGCTTAAAGATAGATTCAAGAATGTAACTTTTATATAGAGAGTAATTCTTTCAAAAATACAGGAGTTACCTACTGTATTTAATTGTAATATAACAATCCCGCCCCACCCGAGGAAAGGCTGATGCAAGCGGGGGTGTTTTCCGGTCGTTGAAAGGAACGGATGTTTGTTTGACCTTATTTCCGGCAGTAGCGGAAATGGCTACAAGAGGCAGACAGAACAGGTGTCTCGGAGAATTACGTGAGCGTGCGTGGGCGAGGCAAAATCCGGAAGTACCGGTTTGGAGATTATAAAAGACCTCGGCGCACGGATTTCAGAAGCAGACAGGCAGAGAGACAGAGACAGACGAGAGAGCCAGACCAGACCAGAGGAGCAACAGACGACCCCCCCCCGTCAACCCCTTAGAGGCGCGCTCTCTCACTCTCTGTTCACTAGGCTACACGGTTCATCGTCATTAATAAAAATATAACATATATTTTTATATATATGCGTGTTTGTTGTTTGTCGCTATATAACATAATATCTGATAAAATTGAAGATGAGTGTGAGTTTGTGTGTCAGCATGTGTGTGTCCTCACTGATTGCTATAAACATACACTTCTACATTTTTCATCTGATTTGATTCAAAACTTACAAATCTCTTGCTAAATTATTCTTTCTCGCAGCGAAACCATAAGCAAACAAACAACATTTACCCAGCCCTCCTTCCATATATATAATATGTCTGAAATTGTGGTGAGGTAAATGGGGGTCACTTAATATACATATATATATATAGTTAAGCAGTAACCTTGGTAATTTGTATGGTTAATTACGCTGCGGATCGTAATTCGACGTGAACTTAATGTGACTATTTAACGGAGAATGAACAGAGATAAAGTTCAATCGAAGGTCATCTTATAGTCTGGTTTGTAAATGCAACATTCTAGATATGATATTCGCGTTTAAAAATTAACCTTGTTTATGTGTCTCCCTCTCGAAACAATGATATGTTTTAGTTCTTCCTCTACCAAAATTTTGGTCTGATGAGTTGAATAATGTTTTAAATATTCATGAAATAAATTTCATTATTTTCATTATATATATATATATATATATAGATATATATATTAGTAATCGATCGCAAAGCCATTTTCATTTGTTTATATACTAGTTGGAACTCTTTCGTTCCAAAGTCCCGGAAAATAGGTCTAATTGAGAATCTGGTTCACCGTGCCATAATGATTTGTTCTCCTAGGTTATAAGATAGTGAACTTGCAGAATTGCAAAATATTTTCGAGACCAATGGTCATCCTTCTAACACTATCAAACGAGTGATAGCTAGGAAAATCAGACGGTTTAAGGAACCAGCTTTCTTTGGACCTCGTCGCTGTCCGATTTACTTGAAACTGCCTTGGCTTGGTAGGTAGTGTCAGTTTATTACTGATAAAGTTTCGGCGCGTGTTTCGTTCTTGCTATTATTTATTAAAATTAAGGACTATCTTTCATACTCGAACCGTGTTCTCCGTTTTTGCAAAAGATAATTTATCCTATTTATGTGAAAATTCTGTCATTTATAAGTTTAAATGCCGTTGAGAAGCGGTTTATATAGGATAGACTAATCTCCGATTAGAAACAAGTGTTTCACAGCATGTCCCTGCTAACATTCGTTCTGATAATCCTGGACGTCACATAAGAACTACACAAACCGTCCAGGAATCAGCTATCGGCCAACATCTTTTGGATAGTCAGGATTGTGCCTCAATGTACGAGTACACTTGATTGTCTGTCCTTAATAGGGCTCGCATCTTTTACCATTTACCTGTACTGGAATCGATCTACTTGAAGATCCATCGTTTCAACTTGTGTCTACTGAAAGAACATTTTGTTCCTTTCTTTAAGACTATTGGAGGGACCGTGAGTTTCTTTTTTTCAAATTTATTATCTCTTTTGGAGCCAGTGTTTACACTCCACTTAAAATTTGATTGTATTTGATTAAATTCAATTTTAAACGAGTTCCAACTTTTTCTTTTATGTCTGTGTCCCGTTTATTACAATTACTAACTGCCAACGATTGTCTATGAATAAGTGTTAGTCGAAAGATATCTAAGGTCATAATAATGACGTCTTGTTTGTTAAAGTCCATTGTTCGTTTCTGTGGGTACACGTCCTTGTTTGTATATATATATATATATATATATATATATATATATATATATTCTTCTATGTGGTATGCCCTTTCAGGACGTAGTCAATCATGGCCTTGCATGTCTCCTTATTCTTGTTGGTACGCTTTCTTTTGTTACACCACAAAACCCCGGTTTAGCCATCCATCTGCTCAGCCTAGTCAAGTATGTTACATGCTGCTTTTAGCTGTCTCTCTTTCCCTCTATCAGATTCACCTTCGGATCGCACTTCCGCCTTCCATTAGAAGATTTCTGCGGTATTTAAATTTTTGTATCTGCTTGGTTTTAGTATCCCCCAAATGTATTTGGTATTTTGGGAAGCTCTTTTTGCTGATGATAATACATTCATATTTTTATTTGTACTTTATTTGTAGAACTTTCTTTTCACTTTCTTCATCTACCTTCTGTGGAAGGTCTTGTAGTTTCCTTTCTGTATATCCTACCAGCACTGTATCATCTAATGTTGTTCAGATTGTGGCCTCCGATGACAAATCCTGGCATATCTTTTAGAGTCCTCAGAATTGTCTCGCTGTACAAGTTAAATAGATCTGGTGAAAAAACACATCCTTGTCTTATACGCAACCTTCTATTTTTGTATAACTGCTGAATTCGTTCTAGTCCGTATACATGCAGTTTACTACCAATAGAAATACTTTATTACTCTAAAGTCATTCCCAAATATGTCAAGGTTGCTGAGCACTTCTTTCAATACATTGTAGCGTATTTTATCGAACGCATTTGAATAATATATAAAACATAGGTAGACGTCTTTTTCATTTTTATTGCCATTTCTGATAGCATCGTAATCATCTTATCACGTTCCTTGATCCATTGTCTTCGTCGAACCCGCACTGTTCTTGTTCTTGTCTGGCCTGATTCTGCTTCGCGTTCTATTCATCAAAATACGGATGATGTGGCTCATCAAACTGATCGTTCGGTAGAGCTCGCATTTTTTTTTAATCATTTCACCCCGAGCAAGGCGGAAATGCCACTGATATGCGAGGGGTTACATAACTAAAAGTAGATTAATTAGAAGAGAGAAAAGAGGAGTACAAACCAATTAGAAAGGAGCAATAGAAAGATGAGAATGCAGGTGTATTGACAGTTTCAAGGGTGGGGAGAAAGTGGAAGATATACGGAGTAGGGGAAGGGCTAGGGTCGAGTGGGTAGTAGATGAGTATTGACATTGCATTTAAATTTCTGAAGGTTGTAAAAGCAAGAATAAGGGAGCGAGTTCCACAAGCGGGAAGTGCGAGAGAAGAAGCTGCAGGAGTAGAATTGTTGTCTGCATTTGGCTAACCTAACTGTGAATGGGTGGGACGCAGTTGCCAATCTGGTTGCACGAGTAAACACCTGTTGAGAAGGCACCAGTGACTTGAGTTCGTCTGAGCAGAAGCCATGAAATATTTATAGAACAGACAAAGGGAGGCAACATTTCGTCGGTGGGGAAGAGGCTGTAGTGGAGCCGCCAAGTCAGCACCTATCACATAACTGACTCTCCTTTGTTTGCACCTGCTATTGTTTATTTAGGCAGAAAACCCACTTTCACTCTTCATTACATATGATAGAGAACGTGCTATGGTTAAGATTGTTATATATTTTTCATGCGAACTTATACTTTTTTATTCTTTTCAGTACTAAATTATAGAAAATTTATCCAAATATTTTATTTATCTAAAGATTTTCGGCTATACTTTTAGCTATTATCAAGGATGAATTTTATTTTTCTAAATATAAAGATTGTTTTATGTATGTATTTACAGTTATACAAATGCTTTATTTTTCAAACACGGTCAACACTTTGTAGCTGTATTCCTAGTTAATATAATTGAGTGTTGCCATTTTCAATCTTATCAATTATGATTACATTATTTTCAGCCTTTTTTCTTTTATGTGTGTTTGACTTTATTATATTTCTATTATTGAAGAGCATGTCACTGATAATTTTTGTGTGTCCACATGTGAGAAGGAAAATTTTAGCGTGATATATATATATATGTATGTGTGTGTGTGTGCGTGTGTGTGTGTGTGTTTGTGTGTGTGTTGAGAATCGCCCCTTTGTACAATAGAATGGAATCGCCTGATGAGTACATATAATCCTGCCTATAGAGAGAACGGCAGAGAATAGTTGTAAGTTGTAAGTGGTACAGTTGTAGAGTTGCCTAGTTGGTCAGTAAGTTGGTGAAGAGTTAGTTGGAGTTGTTTGGATATAGACTCATTACCCGGACATAATATTTCACTGCAAGACTGTATATATTGATTTCTACTAATAGTATTCCTGAATTGACTAACCCGTGTTCCAGTTTGTATATCTTACATTTTCTATCTCCATATCTGTTTTTTGCTATTTATCATTTTGTGTGGTTCCTCACTCGGAATCTACAACACTATATATATATATATATATATATGTGTGTGTGTGTGTGTGTGTGTGTGTGTGTGTGTGTGTGTGTGTGTGTGTGTGTGTGTGTTTGTGTGTCTGTGTGTGTATATATATATATATATATATATATAAATATTTTTCAGTTCTATTTCTTTATTCAATATATATATATATATATTCGTAAATAATATAAATCTATTGGCAAAAACTGCTTGTGTACGGGTTGGAAGTCAACTATGCAAAATTAGAAAGGGGCGTAAGACGAGTGTTTGTTTTCTCATCGGAACTATTCAACATGTACAGCAAGGGATTTATGAGAGAAATAAAAGCTTTTCCGTGTTTCGACATTGACAGCCACAATCTCAGCAATATCCGATACACGGATGACACGGTGCTGATAGCAGTGTCGAAAATGAAAATGCTGGACCGTCTACAGAATGTAGAAAAAGAAAGTGAGAAGAAAGAACTGAGCATGAACTGAAAGAAAACTGAATATATTCTCATCAGCAAAAAGAAGAGCTCCTTATGCCAACTACAAGACAAAAGAAATTAAAATAAAACTAGTAACGAAATTTAAATAACTGAAAAATGTTCTAACACAGAGGATGGAAATCCAAAGACGTATTGTCATCACATTTCAGAAGCTAACCTGAGTCCTGAAAGACAGGAAAATCACATTAGAAACAAATAGAAAAGAGTGACTGATTGCTATGTAATCTCTATCCTTCTCTATGTTGGAAGATCTCATTGAGGATAAAGGAGAAGCTTAAGGCAGTAGAAGTGTAGTTTTACAGAAGAATGTTGGGAATACCAAGAACTGAACATGTGAGTAACGATAAGGTGTTGGAGAGGATGCAAACGAGAAGAAAACTCATAGTTGACATCAGAAAGAGACAGATATAGTTCCTGGTATACGTAATGAGGAAAAACGGCCTGGAGAATGTCATACTCAGAAGACGGATAGTAGGAAAGGGAGACAGGAGAAAGCAGCAATTGATAGTTTTGAGCAAATGGATGGCGGAGAATATTTTGGAAGAGATAACAAAAGAAAATATATTGAGAGCAACAAGAGACAACAATGAATGGAAATCTATGATCGCCTACGCCCTGAAAGGTCAGGGCACATAAAGAATATATATTTCCTATAAACGTTATGTTTAGTAAATAATTATATTTTAGCAGCTTTTCCTGTATCTTGATTTTTTATAAGTGAAATTATTACAAATAGGCATAAGATTAAAAAACAGCTTATATATATATATATATATATATACGCACCGCTCATTCGATAATGAATTGATGCACTCTACCTATTGGGCGTGTTTATGCGCGCTAAAAAGCCTGCCTTCTACTGGACGCTCGTGACCCAGGGGTAGAATCGCCGACTGACGTCAAAGCGGTCGGGTTTCAATCATGGGTTAGGAAGCGACTGGAATCTAAGCCGTACTGATTAGCTGTAATACAGCGAAACAGATCTGTCTGCGGATGACTATAGTATATATATATATTTATATATATAACGTAGAATATATATATATATATATCTAACGTAGAATATATAACGTAGAATATATATATATATATATAACGTATATTATATATATATATATATATATATATATATATATATAACGTAGAATATTTGGTATTTAAGTCAGATAAATTCCGACAGAGACGAACCCTAAAGAACTGAATGTTAAATTTATTTATATAATTTAGCAGAGTAATATAATCTAGAACGAAATTTAGATTTTCTACACTTTCATGGGTAAAACATATTTCGCAGCCAAACCTGCTGCTAATTATTATAATGATATTCATAATCTAATACATTTCAATTTGTATTAAAAAGCATGATTTACCATTTATTTTTATAACGTAGATACGTCCCATTATCTTTAAAACTAATTTTAATGTTAAATTTCCATGTCATGATTTTCTAAGAAAGTAGAGAGTTGCAATAGACGCTTGTGTCGAACTAAGACGTTAATTTTAACTTCCTTTCTCCTTTCCTTTTCTTTGGCTTGTTCTTTCTTTTTCCGTTTATGATTTTTCTATATTTTTCTTTTTCTTTCTTTCTTTGTTTTTTTTTTTAATGAGCCAGTAAATGTTTTTTGTAGATTACCGTTAAAAATATCTATTCTCGATATGGGCACGTAAATGTCTGTATGTGATTATTTTCTGGATGATTTTGAATATTAAGTATTTGTATCATTTGGGTTTGACGAGCAGCAGGTTTGGTTGCGAAATATGTATTACACATAAAATTGTAGAAAATCTTTCTAAAGTTTATATATATATATATATATCTTTCTATATACATTAACTACTACAACGACGACTAGTAAAAATGATATTAATAGCAATAAATATACACTAAATTATGATAATAAAACCTGAAGATTAAAATAATTTAAAAGCTTACAACATAATATAAACTGCTGACTCAGTACTAATATAATCAGTCAATCAAGTGCCATACTTGATACACGCTTTGGGCGATCATGTCTCGAAAGAGATATGACTGACTGGGCAGAAGATTTACCCGCAGTAGGTTACCATTGATTTCTGCGGTAATGTAGTTGCCAACCAAGGCTATAGAACCCAATCTCTCCTATTATTTAACCCATAACTGGACGGAGGAGACGGATTAATAAATTTCATAAGGGTATTTGTGCGTAAATAAATGCAGTGAATTCAACTGGAATTCGAACTCGGAATTCGATATCCACTTCACCAAAACAGCACAACCTAAACACAATGAATCATTGAAATATTAATCATACAATATTATCTACTACTCAGTGTTTCATGGAATAATAATTACCAAGTTGATAATCGAGTGGTGAACTTATCTATCATCACGGATGTATGTCTTTAATGAAATACATATTCTTACGGAACTTGTTTTAAATGTACAAACACCACTTTTGAATTCTCAATTTCTCGTTAAATTCCTCTCTTTAGAAAGCACTCCAATTTTTCTTGCTTAGTCTGTGTGTTTATGTCAGTCAAAATCTTATTTTAGCTAGGATAATTTCTTTTGTATCTACTGACTATACTTACATGTGTCTCTGTCTCACTTTATTAAACTCTCTTAGAGAACACTTCTTTCTCTACCACTTTCCTTTCTCTCCTTAATATTTCTTGCTAGATAGATTTCAGATAATATAGACAAGACCATTTCCTCTCAACTGCTTATATATTTGTGTTCGGTGTCTTCAAAGCCCACTGTGTTAAGTGGCTGAAAACTCTGTCACTGATCTTACTGGAGTCCATACGCTGAACTTCACAATCACTTTGATATCCGAATGCGCGTTTCCTAGTATCGCTGAATGACAAGCTGCCCTTTTAGATCTCAGCTTCACTTCTATCTCTGACTCTTGCCATGCCATGCAGCTTTGCTCTTTTCGCATCCATGGTCATCATGTGGTTTCCGTTAATACCTTTTTTCATTTCACCTCCACCCAGGAATCTCCTACCAACAGACTATCTAACAGCTATTAAATAGTAGACTGGAAGTCGTTCCTCGATTTCCTTTGAGATGTCTCTTGGAATGAAATGTTTAGTCTCCCTGTTGAAGACAGGACATCTGAGGTCTCATTCTGGGTGAAGGTTGGCATCAATGCTTTTACCCCAGCTAGAAAAGTCCGACTTAAACCCCATGCATTGCCTTGGTTCTCTCTTGCTTGTTTGGCCACCATTGCACCAGGAATCAATTCTTTCGGATATACCAGACTAACGCGTCTGAATATAATAGATGCCTTTTTGTCTCTGCTGGTAATGAACGCAAGAGGATCCTAAATGATACTAAGCCCTTGTTTGTTAATAGAATGAAGCAGAGTATGTGGCTTTAAAGTTTACTGGCAGTTCTGTAATGTTTGTTAAACAACACCAAAACCTCGATTGCTTGTTTATTCAATGAATTTAAGGTCTTAATAGCCACAGTAGACTATATTGGGTGATTTTATCTCAAATTCTCCTCCAAATCCACATTTAGATTGTCTGGAGTATCCACAGCCAACTTCCCACCTAGTTGTGAGACTCAACTAAGTGACGTATACGTAACCCATTTTCTGGTCTTTAACATAATTACTATGCTTGACTCCCATAAGGCAAGCGGAGGTAACGGAATTTAAGTCATTGTCCCAAAGAAAAGTATCCCTGAAATCTTCTGTCTTGTTAAAACTCTATAACAATTTCCTCGCCGCTTCTTGCTCTCCTGCTTATTGTAAATTCTTCTCTGTATTCATTGTCTTTAAAAACTCTGGAGATCCCTCTGAACTTTATAATTATCGCTCTATTAGCTTCTTACTGATCTTCGGCGAAGTGTTCTAGGCTACGTTCAATAATGAAGTGGTTCATCAGCTCATATGCCACAAAATCACCAACGATCATTGTACAGTATTATATATATATATATATATATATATATATATATGAAATGATTTGTTTGAACATTTTTTTGGTCGATACTCGTATTTAAGTAGATCAAAAATAATGTTCAAACAAATAATTTCAAATTGTCGGTTGTTTACAACCAGTTTCTTTAATCTTCGTTAATTTCCGTAATATATGTATATATGTCCGAGTGAATGAGGGACGAAGAAAAATGTACAACTTTCAAAACATTAATTTAAAATAGTGTTCGATATATAAGAGAGAGCTGTGAATATTTATTATAAATTATAGTTTGGAACATGTACATATTTTTATCCACTACAAGTGTACATTTTGTTTCGACATTGAAATGATAATGTCTCATCAGGTGAGATATTATAATTTCAATGTCGAAACAAAATGTACACTTTGTAGTGGATAAAAATCTGTTCATATTGTTAACTATAATTTATAATAAATGTGTGTGTGTGTATGTGTGTGTGTGTGTGTGTGTGTGTGTGTGTGTGTGTGTGTGTGTGTGTGCAGCAAGCTTTCATCAAAAATGTCAGACAAGGAAGATTTAATTTCTAACATCATAATATGTTTCCATTTTTTGTAAATAAAGAGCACAATTTATATCGCTGCAAGCGCTTTCCATCAATTCTATAGACATTTGCAATGGAGTGTATATCTCTGGTTTTGCTACATAACAGTCAAAGCAGGAATAATAATAACAACAACGAAGGCATAAACAACGTAGAAAACTAAACAAAAAAAATACTGAAATCTTCCTTGTCGATCGTACTTAATAAAGGATATATATATATATATATATATATATATATATATATATAGAAAGAGAGAGAGAGAGAGAGAGAAACAGAGACAGAGACAGACAGACAGACAGAGATAGAGAGAGAAAAATAGAGATATGTGAATAAAAAGATTGCGCAAATAAGTTAATGTCCGTGGCGAGTCGAAGTATGGGGAGTAAAACGGAAACTAATGTCAGCAATAACTGTTATAGAATTTGGATTGATGTGTTTAGTCATGAATAATATGAGTACGATAAGTGCTATGAGTACTGTGGGCGGACTCCGGGTTTCAAATTTCTTTGGTTTTATGTTTTTTGGCAGGTTTGGCATGAGTTTATCTGAAATGCGCAACATTTGTTTTCTTAGTATGAACGCAGAGACCTTTCGACGCTTCTATCAAGAATAAATCAAATGTATATACACTTCGTGTTAAATTATTATTGATTTGCAATATAACAATTTTAGAAAACTACACACGGAAATATTTACACTGATAACTTCGTTCTATTTATTTAGTCCTTTCATTTAGCTAAATTAAAATAGAAAGGGAATTTATTATATATATATATATATATATATATATATATATATATATATATAGTGAGCCAGACGGATCTGCCTAGGTTTCACCAAAACGGGACTGTTTAGGTGAAACCTAGTTAGGTCCGTCTGGCAAACTAGGTATGTTTTATTTATTCGCTCTACCTCAGTATTGAGCGCTTTTTGTTAGTTGATTACTCGTATCGTTTTTTTTTTTCTTTGGGCTACGTGCTGACTCGGTCCGAACCCTTTCGACTGATGTTCATGTACTTACCTCTTTCTTTTTTAAAACCGTTTTTTCCATACTTCGTAGATTCGTGGAAGTTTTTTTTTATACGAGTATAGTTATAATGTTATATATATATATATATATATATATATATATATATATATGCCGTAGCTACGCAGTTTCCGTAGAAGGCCGGCATGCCAGACTCTGTCGAACGCTTTAGAGATATCCAAGGCAAGGTTCGTGCTTCACCATTCTTGTCGATGGCCTGGTATATATACTCGGTGATGGTCGTTAGCTTATATATATATATATATATATATATATATATATATATATATATCCGAGTTTTATAAGGAACGAAGAAAAATTTACAACGTCCAAAACATTAATTTAAAACAGTGCTCGATATATAATATTGAGCTGTGGATATTTATTATAAATTATATTATAGAACATGTTAAATTTTTTTTTATCCACTACAAATTTGTACATATTCTAAAATATAATATATATATATATAGTCATCTACATAGAAGCCTGTTTCGCTGTATCACAGCTTATCTTCCAGCTGGGATCGAAACTCGATTTGGCATTAGTCAAATAGCCTTCCACTTAGCTATCGGCTGAGACATGAGATTTTAACTTGTCATATATACGCGGTATATACACGCGCCTGCAAAGGAGAGAACTCAGTTCATGACTGAAGATAGAGATGGAGATAGATAGATAGATAGATAGATAGAGAGAGAGAGAGAGAGAGAGAGAGAGAAGAAAACACATAATTAAATTTTTATGATTCTAGAATTTTTTGCTGGAAACTGCTTCTTCAAACCCGAAAAATCAAATGTTACATTTAACAAAGAATATTCGAAAAAAAATTGCACTGAGAGGAAATAAGTTTAGCTGAAAGAAAGAGGTGTATACAGTTAAACATTGGAGCAACAGACACCGGAAATATGACATAAATAAAGAAAACATATACCAAATCACGCATACACAAAAAATTATACAAGAACGGAGAAGATAATAGATTATGACTATACACAAACTGAGTACACATACACATAATTATAAGAGGCCATATATGCATGCAGTCTACTGCTATATTGTGTTTCCGTCCGATCACCAAAGTTAAGCAACATCGAGCCTGGTCAGTACTTAAATGGGTGACCATTTGGGAATACCGGGTACTGTACAAGTAAGGACCAGGACCGGTGGACCATTCTTGGTCCTTACTTTTATACATATTGACTTCCCAGGTCCTCTTAACGACCACTACTTTTTAATTGTAGTCGATAGCTATAGCAAGTGGCCTGAGGTATTGAGGTGCAAAAGACCTACAACAGGGAAAACAATAAACTTTCTACAATAAACTTTCTACATGAACTGTTCGCTCGTTTCGGTGTTGTAGACTGCATCGTGAGCGACAACGGAACACATTTCACATCTGCTGAGTTCAAGGATTTTTGTGAGATTTTTCAAATCAAACACATCACCACTCCCCAATATCACCCTAAATCTAACGGACAAGCCGAGCGCTTCGTAGACACACTCAAAAGAGCGTTAAAAAAGCATAAGGTACACAACGTTTTCTACACGTATACAGGATTACACTAAATCCCAATACGCCGACAGCGGTATCACCGGCTGAAACAATGTTTGCACGGAAGGTAAGGTCCGTATTCGACAAATTCTTACCAAAACAATCAAAATAACAAGAGACCATTCCCGTACCCAGAAAACGGTTCAATCCCGGGGATAGAGTTTTCTTTAAAAGCTATAAGGACAATACATCATTCTGGGTACGATCAGTAAAAGAGTTTGTGATATGGTGTACATCGTACAAGGACCCAGATACATCCATAAACGACACCAAAACCAATTAAGAAAATGTCGAGCAGATGATACACTCGACACACCACCAGTTGAGGAAGAACCAATTGACACCATTTTCGAGACATTCGATCTAGATTCACCTCAACCAGTACCTGAACTACGACGGTCGGTCCGGAAAAGGAAATACACCGACCCATTAACTATCAATCCTAAACGGAAAAAAATATCAACTGCTTTTTACGGATAAAAAGCTTGTGAGTGGGGTGTTGGGGTAGAATCAGTCTATAATGGACTGTTCCGTTTCATTACAAATACCGGCTAGGCTATGTATGCGCAGACTCAGGACAGACGCCAGGGAGTAGACATATATAGACTATTTGTCACAGCTGAGAGGAGGTTTCCACTCAGACTTACCCTTCCGTATTCTTGTTTTTCAATATACTTTGTTGCTACAAGTCCCGTGTTCGTGTCTTTCTTTCCTACTAACTTCCTCAACACAATTCTATAGAATAATTTCAAGAATGAGAAAGATTGCTAAATGAAAGATCCGAAATAATATCAGGTTATATACATCATAGAAAATATATTTTGGGCTCGTACAAACACGAATGAAAGGGTTTACAATATTATTTCGATAATCGTAACTTCTTCCTTATATTGAACTTCCTGTTATGTGTTCAAAATGCGTTGAGTAATCTGTTAATGTGTAACCGCTGAAGATACCGAACGGTTGAAACCCAGGTAGCGTAATCGCCTGTATTTATACTTAGAATATCTAAAATCTCTACGTGTTAACTTTTTATTTTTCTTTAAATATGCATCTATCACTTTTTTAATAGAACCGTTTAAGGTCTAGTTTGATGCCGACCTATAACTTGTTAAAATTATATATATATATATATATATATATATATATATATATATATATATATATATAGTATTTCTTGTCACTTGTCATCTCATTGATGTTAATTTCACTTTTTCTCATCCAGGAGTTAGTACATGGACTTGTCCGTCCACTCTTCAGAGATTATATAGCAATATAACTATATTCATTTTCCTATTAAGAATGCATCTGGAATCGTTTAAACGGCAAAAATAATTTCGCTTTAATTTTCATTAAATATATTTTAATTGATGTTTTCATTTACTAAAAAATTTATACAATTTAAGTTCTCAAGATCTTCTCCACAAAACTTTTATTTTTCTTGCTCATTCATTTCAATTAAAAAATTCTTATATCTATTTCCATTCTTCTATTTTTATTTTAAATCCTAGTATTCTTCCCACGTATGTTTTGTCTTGCCTTTTCCACATACATAACAAAAACGTTATCACCTATGAAAAGACTGACTCAGTTTCGTTATGCTGTTCTTTTCAATCGTGAATTTTTACCGGGAGTAGGCTGTACACAAAAATAACTTCTTCACAAAGATCTACACAACCGATTCGTAGCTATTTTATTTTCTTACATAAGGAGAAAATAATACTCTAATATTTCCAGGCTATTATTGTTAGGTTATTGAGTTAAACGGCTGAAATAGAAATGGACAAAATTGTTCTTACAAAGCTTCTGAGTTGTATGAAAATAATATTTACTTAATGGCTGAAGCAAAAATAAATAGTAAAGGATACAATAATAGTGATATTTCAATGACATATTTTCGCTGATTCTATATTTACTGTTTCAATTTAGGAAAGAAACCATGGGTATATTAGTGCGCAATATATATATATATCTAAATTTATTTATAAATGGAACTTTGTCTGTGTGTGTTTGTGTGTCTGTGTGTGTGTCCGTTACTTATAAATTCCGAAACGGCTGAACCGATTTTCTTGAAAATTTACACAATTGAACTATAAGCGTCTGTGAGTGTTCTTAGCTAGGTTTTGTGTTGAGGTACCCCCGATAAATATCGAAAAACGATAATTAAAAAAATCGAGTTATGGAAGGTGTGGTCCGATTTTAATCAAATTTGATACACTCATAGAAAAAGACATAAGAAATGATATTCAGAAGTTTCAAGGTTGCAGTTTTACAATAGTGCAGAAAATTTGATATCGATACCAGGAAATCAAAATTTGACTTACATCCATTCATTTTTTCTTTCAGTCTACGGTTTCGCTTTAACTGGAAACAACTATTGCTTTTTAGTCTTTCGTGCCAACGTCCAAAGAGTCTGAGCTCCAGGACCATGGATTAGTTTTAAAGCTTTCCTTACACCCGAACAACGCCGGTCTGAACTGCTAGTGTATATATATATATATATATATATATATATACTATACACACACACACAAACACACACACACGTGTATATATATATATATATTTTAAATCAGATACTAAAACCCGATCCTAATTAATATTAAAAATTTTATTTTAATATTAAAAAATGATACAGGAAGAGAGCTCCATGTAATAAAATATTACAGAGCAAATATAAATTAAAAAAGGATTAATTCAATGATGTTGAATGACCATTTCGATGTGAAAATCCCCACGGGGGATAACACATCACCTCAGCAACCGAAAAATCCTTTCAGAAACTGGAGAAAAATCAGACTAATTTTCCTTTTTAAATAGATTTGCAAAAAAATTAAAAAAGAAAATAAAAAGAAAGAAAAAGATAAAACAAAATAAAAACAAATAAACAAGAAAAAAAAATTGACATCGTCTGGGTTCACAAAACAACGAAAACAGAATTGTAACTTAAAAATTAACAGACGACGTGAGCAAGACGGAAAAAAGGTGGGAGATCTTTCTTTTTCACATCTCAATGGTCATTCAACATCATTGAATTAATCCTTTTTTAATTTATATATATATATATATATATATATATATATATATATATATATATATATGATGTTCAACTTATTTTAAAAGATACATTTTTCGAAAATTACAAAAAATATCTTGAAATAGTAAAGTGTAAATTTATTCAATAAAATCCTCATTGGCTTCAACCACGGCCGTCAGACGACTTTGGATTAACCTGCATCTCAAAACTGCCTGCTTATTTAAGTTGGTGAATGCTGCCATAATTCTTGCCTTAAGTTCATCTTTGTAGTTACAAGGAGTTTTGTCGGTCCCTCGCTTAACTGAGGCCTACAGATAATAATCAAATGGGTTGAAGTTTAGAGAGGTTGGGGTCAGATATATGAGGTTCTGTAGTTGAAGAAGTTGTCTAACTACTGATGCTTGTGGGACATGATTTCTGTTGCTAGACATATAATCTTTTCGCAGCCACCCTATTGACCTAGAGCAGCAGTAAAACAATTGATGTAGGTCTCCGACAGAGTCAGATGCTCTGTGGGACGATAAATGGAGGCATCAAATGCTACGTATCACTTCAATCGGTCTATCCCAACATTTTCAAATCAAACCCAACGTCCGAAGAAAAAGAAATTATACATGTCTTCATGTAACACAATTTCAGATTACCACTTGAAGATTCTTGTACTATGATAGTTTTTTGAAAATCTTCAAAGACAAATTATGCTCTGCAGGAACTCCCATGTCAATAAGAACATTGTTTTTGTTATCTTTGACTAGCAGTATAGTCCGGCGTTGCTCGGGTGTAATGAAAGCTTATATATATATATATATATATATATATATAATCATTTTTCTGCACTATTGTAAGAACTGCAACCATGAAACTTCTGCATATCGTTTTTTATGTATTTATCTATGAGTGTATCAAATTTGATTCAAATCGGACTATTCCTTCTATAACCCGATTTTTTCGATTATCGATTATCGATATTTATCGGTGGTACCTCGACACAAAACCTAACTAAGAACACTCGCAAACGCTTATAGTACAACTATGTAAATTTTCAATAAAATCGGTTCAGCCGTTTCGGTGTCTATAGGTAACGGACACACATACACAGACATACACACATACACACACACACACACACAAAGTTTCACTTATAAATAAGTTTAGATCCTTATGTTTGGGCGATTGCTTTAATCGTTATGTATGTGTGTCTTGTAAAATCTCGTCGAATTGTTCCTGTCTAACTGTTTTTGGGTAGCGTTCATGACAATTTCTGACAATTTTCGCCCCAAGAGATTTTGCAAATTTTTCAATGCAGATATTGGCCCACATATTCGCTGTTCTTTTAATACCGGTAACATCTTATATATATGCGTATGATAAAATCTTACCAAATGAAAATACTTATATTGAGAGAAGTCCAAGAATGTACATTTAGGGAGCAAAAGAAATTTGTTTCACTTCAATTTTCATACGTTTCTTGCCTTTCTATATTCTTCCGCTTTCACTGTTCTTCCTTCCTTTCTCTGTTTGTTACTTCCTTCCTTCGATCAAGTATCGGTATTTACTCGAGTCTCACCACAAAGGCAGTTTTTGACACATGGTCGATATTAACGTGGGAAATTCCGCGCGCGAGACGCTAAAAGAAATATCCCAGTTGACTCTGCATACGCGGGTTCGGGCTCTTACTTAATTATCCTAGAAGAAAATCTGACTTTCAGCATAACCTCGTCTGGGATTCAGAAAGTCCGACCGAGTCAGAGGTTTGATTGCTTGATGAAGGTTCAATATTTTCAAGAGCCTCCCGACAAAGTCGAGATGAGGGACATGACCGATCTTACCATGTGGCCTTCCGAGCGCGTATGCTCAGACCAAAAATATCACCGCAGACCCCGCTTATGCGGGGGTCTGGATGTTGTCTAATTACCTAAGTCGAGACTTTGCCTTTCGACATAACTTAGCCTGGGTTACTCTCAGTCCGAACGGAGTGAATCCGACGAAATAAAAGGTTCGCTTGCTTGATCAAGACTCGATATTTACCTGAACCTAGATGCCTGGATGTCACACATCACCGATTTTAAGTGAGAGATTTCCTAAATTGTTCACTCCGCCAACATTTTTGTAGAGAGTGTGACAAATTTGGAGTACTTGATTAAGCCTCCTCACCAACTGATTTCTCATTGACTTGTATGGCCACTTTTCCTGACTGCAATTTCCTCTTTTTTTTTCTATTATCAAATATAATTATGATCAAGACAGGTAGCATACATTACGACACAATTCTTTTACATAGAAAACAGCAATCAAAGAAACTGCTGATAACAATCAGAAAAATTATGAGATACTTTATAAGAGAAAGTAGATTTATAGATGATGACACTTTGAAGAAAATATATTAATTGCAAATATGTAAAAAGACAAAAAATCTTGCATGAAGATTTTGGGTGTCAGTCAGTCAGGTAAGTGCCATACGTGATACACGATTGGGTGATCAGGTCTCGAAAGAAACATGACTGACTGGACAGAAGATAATCCCGCAGTAGGTTGCCATTGCTTTCTGCAGTAGACTGGTTGTCGACCAAGGCTATAGAACCCAATCTGTCCTGCTATTTAACCCATAATTGGAAGGAAGAGACGGATTAATACCTTTCCCAAGGGTATTCGCGCGTAAGTGAATACAACGGATTCAACTGGAATTCGAACTCGGCTCCCCGGTTTCTCGTTCCGAGCCGATATCCACTGTACCACAACTCACGGAATTACAAAAATTAAAAGAACAAAAAGGTGTCGATCATGTTCTGAAAGGACAAGCATATGACAAAAATATCTTATTCTTTGCTATTGGGACAATTACTTATGTTAATGTTTTTTGTTTTCAGCCTTTCAATAACTTTGCAAAAGACCATTATAGTTGAAATTCAACACTGAGGTTTAAATAACTTGAATTCATTCAACTTATTTTTTCATTTTATTCATAAATATTTAATTCTTAACACTGTTAAGACTTCCACACTAATTATTACTACAATTTTTATAAACTCAAATAAATTAAACAAATAAATAAACACAAATTAATTACAAAGTTTTTTTCCAGGTTCTGCTTCGTAATAATCACTGAATTTTCTAATAATTTAATTGATTTCCACCAAGGAAGTGGTTAATGTTGCCAAAGCTTGCAACAAAAATATCCTGGCTAATCGATTGGAATCTGAATTATTTTCATGTGATTGCTCTGTGACAGATCTTTTACGTGATTAAAACGGCAAAAATTTGTCTTCTTATGGTTTCTCCAAGACGAAGCCATACGCGTCTTTCGATTTCTTCCGCTTCTTTTACGATGGGCGAAATTAGTGATGTGACTTGTATGAATGATAGCCATTCACGTTCTTGTAATATTTATTGATTTATTGTTTTCGAAATTTTCATCCCATTAATCGCAGGCATTAACTGGTTTACCCTAGTTTTATTTTTTTTTGTTTTGTTTTGCTGTTCGTTTGTGTTGGTTTTCTTTAAATATTTTAGTGTTTATGTTCTGTTACATCTGATATTCTTTTTTCAACAAATTGCACAGTGTCATTTACATATATATATATATATATATATATATATATATATATATATATATTGTCATCCGCAGACAGATCTGTTTCGCTGTATCACAGCTCATCAGTACGGTTAGATTCCGATTGCTCCTTAACCCAGGCTCGAAACCCGACCGAATTGGCGTCAGTCGGCGACTATATATATATATATATATATATATATATATATATTACTACTACTATTACAGTCTTGTCACGTTGAATAAACCGGTTCCCGCTCGATCACCGAAGTTAAGCCACGTTGATTCCAGTCGAACACTCTGCATTCACTTGCGCACTGGTACTCTTGGGAAAGGTATAAATCTGTCCTTTCTCTACCTCTGGGACATGGGCGCACGGTAAAAGAAGGCAGACTTTTTAGCATGTATATTTTCATTATACATGCCCAATAGTCAGAGTGCTCTAATTCATTATTGAATGAGCAATGCTTACATGCCAGAGTAGCTACTGTTTTTCAAAGTCTACCATTCTTCCAGAGAGCTCAATCAGGGTTTGAGAGCGTAAATAGTTGTGTGTGTGTGTGTGAGAGAGAGAGAGAGAGAGAGAGAGAGCGAGAGAGAGAAAAAAAGAGAGAGATTTGAGGAAAAGGTTTTTGGGGTACGTTTTGCTCTTTAGGGCATCATCGGACACAGAAACTTATATTGATGCCACTACACATGCATACGGTTTACGTTAATGCAATTACAAATTCGCCTGAACGAACGAAGCGATAAGAATTTTAAATTTAAGAAATATATTTTTAAATATATCTTATGTTCAGCTTCTTGCTGATTTCATTTACATCCTTTTTCTTGTTTAAGTTTCGATCAATTTTTTTATTGTAAACCCAACAGGGAGTCAATACAAGATCAGGAAATAAAAATTAAGTCTTCAGGACCAGGACGACAATTTACTGTGGATGAACAAGTGATTAAACCACTTTCTAAACATTTTAACCTTAATAAACTGTTTTAAATCTTTTAATTAGAATTTTATTCTTTTAAATCAATATAGTTGTCCGTCTCGTTACGGTGAGCGAAAAATGCAATCAAATACTTTAAAAAATTCTTAAATGCGTATTTAAAATTTTAACATGAACGATGGTTACTGTCATCGCGGCATCACCTACAGACTGAATGGACTCTTCCAACCATTATTTATACCTCCCCTCACAAAAGGTGAGAGGAAGTAGCCTGAAGAGAGCGCAAGTCTGGTAGTACAGATTACGAGATTTCTTTTTTATTGTCGAAAAGTTACATTTGGAATTTTTTGTTACCTGGATTATTTGTTACGTATGAGTACGTCATTTTTGTTTAACATTGCTGTATTGGTCTTGGTCGATCGTTTGTTTTATTTTGGACTTTTTTGTGAAAATATTTTTGTGCTGTGAGTGGGGGCAAGCCTAAATATGGCTTCATCTCCCCAGCCTTCAACCTCTGATGCCGTGCCGACGGTGACTCCCTCACCGTCAGTATGGGCAAAATCTCCCATTAAAAAGGATGCGCACTATTATGTGCAAATGCAAGAAAAACTTAAAGAATTTATTTTTGGAAACGAGTTAGTGGCTATACCGGAAGTAGTTAGTGTAATAGCGGCCAGGACGATCTCCCTGCTGACGTCGAACATAAAAACCCAAAAATTTATTGGTATCAGCAGGGAGAGCATGGAAGAAGCCCTCAAGTCATTAAATATTGTCCCGTGCGTACTGGCAAGAAGGTCCCGTGCCATGTGGGATATTTTACTAAGCACGGAAAACGAAGCCAAAAACCTGGCCGGAAATACGATGACAGCCAAAGGTATTAGGCTGCAAACAGAATACCTTAGCACAAGAAAAACTAGAATTCTATAGATAGAAAGTCCATCGAGGACCCTGCCAATTTCCCGGGAGCCCCGGTGTACTTACGTTAATCAGAAATACCGGGGGATGTAGAACAAAAGCCTGGGAATTTGTGCAGGGAGCCGTTGAGTCTTTTCCAACCATCAAAATGGCCGAAACGGGCACGAAATATCTCCACATTTTTGTGTCGGCAGGGTCCCCTTCATCCTCCACCCATCATTATACAGGGCTGTAAAGCTAACGTTTCCCACGGACGTTGGCGGCATTGTCCAAGACGGACGAATTACGTCCGATATTGGTACAGGAAACCTTGGACAATCTGTCGGGGTCCCTACTCCCATTGGTTTTTGCTCCGTATGTGACCAGAAATAATTTTTCTGCTTTCTTTTTCAGGTCTAAATAGATGTCAATTAAGTTAGCCACTATGAACGCGAAGGGCCTTAGGTATCGGAGTAAGGCTACCCGCCTGCTTTGGGACCTCTTATCCTTCGGCGTGGATGTCGCCGCGATCCAAGAGACTCACTTTCTTTGCAAGGCCGATGCCTGTGTGCTGTCTCACGACTTTGTCGTCTATTCAGCATATGGGAACCGGCTGGCCAGAGGAGTTTCTTTGCTGGTCAAGCGTACCCTGGACGCGAAGGTGGATCTTGTCCATGTCGGTGTCGAGGGCAGCTGATCGTGGCCGATATTGCAGTGAAAAGCAATGCGTTTCGACTGGTTGCGGTTTATGCGCCCAACGACCAGGGGAGCACGTCTCGTTTTTTCAGCGGTTGGAGCCCTTCCTGGTGGATTCAACGCGACTCGTCTTAGTGGGGGACTGGAATGCCATCCTGGACCCCAAGCTGAATAGAAGATGGGGAGCTAGAGAGAAGGCACGTGATCGTAGCTTGGTCGATCTGATCGAGGACTTCGGTCTAGTCGATAGATACCGGGTCGATCACAAGGGCGGGAGAATGTGGACGTGGGCTAATAGTTGGCCTTCTATCAAGGTGGCTAGCTACCTTGATAGAATGTTAGTTCGCGAAGCCGACCTAGATTTTTTATATTGTCCCACGTTCCACTGGTTAGGTTACTCGGACCACAAACTCGTTTGTGCCCGGGTAAATTTAGAAAATAGGGCTAGAATGGCTGGTTACTGGAAGTTCAACGTGTCCTTACTGGACAGGCGGGACTTCCGGTGCCAGCTAATTAACTTCGTGCAGAGGGCGTTAACTGGGGGAGTCATCGGGAATAAGTTGTGGGAGAACTTTAAGAATAGTAGTAGGTCTTTCACCACCAAGTTCAGCAAACGTCTCAAACTAGATAAGGCTGACAAGGTGAAGACACTTAGAGCTAATTACTCCCGGGCGGTGGCTGGTGGGGATCCCCTAGAGATAGCCATAGCTAAGGAGGCCGGGTAATTAGACATAGGCTAAGCAAGATGTCTTCCGAAGCTGTGAACATGAGCGCAGAACTGCGCAAGGAAGAAATTCGCCGAGGAGGCAACCGGTACATTCGAGATGTTCGCAACCCGGAGGGACACACTCTTCGGTCGACTGACGACATGTGCGAGGCGTTTCGGCGGCATTTCGAGATCCTGTTTACCAAGGAGCCTGGTCTCCGTAATGTGGAGTTTCGTAGCTATTTGGCTGACTTCCCCCGGCTTTTGCCGGCTGATTCAGCTAGCTGCGAGGGAGAGATTACGGAGGGCGAAGTCTACGCGGCTTTGAAGAAGGTCGGCAGAGGCTAATCACCGGGTCTCGATGGTTTGCCCTATGAATTGTACTTGAGGTTGTCGCACATCTTTGTCCCGATTTTGACTGTCGTGTTCAACAACTGGTTCCAGCAGGGGTCCATCCCCAACCGGTTCACCGCAACAAGTCGTCCGGCTTTCGGTTAGGCGACTGGAAGTACGCCCGGTCTGCATTCTTGGAGTGTGGTTCGGGCCCGACCAACAGTTGGAGAAAAATTGGACTGAAGTACTGGCAAAGGTAGACGCGTCGGCCAAGACTTGGCGTCGAAGGAATTTGTACTTAAAGGGTATGGATGAGGTGTGTGCTACATACGTCTTTCCCATTATCCTTTACCAGTTGTCAGTACTTCCACTTTGTAAACGGCGTAGGAAGGCGATCGAGCGTTTGCTATTCTTCATTCTGTGGAGAGGACGCAAAAACTACGTCGACAAACATGTCTGTTACCAACGTCCGTGTCATGGGGGTCTGGGAAATCCATACCTGATGGGCCATAAGGTTGCGTCAAGATTGGTTTTTCTCAGGCGAGCGATTTTGGAAGACTCATTGCTTAGGGGGATAGTGAGGGATATGTTCCCTAGCCTTACTATCACTCCCCCCCCCCATCTTGAGGCGGTGCCGTAAGCCTCGAGGGCGATCGAGTTTTCTCCTCGAATGTCTGGCATCCCTGCGGGCCATTCCACGGTTCAGTGACCTTTCACGGCCTAGGAGAATCTTCTTTCGTGGGTTAGTGGAGGGCGTCGCCAAAGATCCATTACGTGATGTGCTGCGCTTGTCGGAGGATGAGTTTCGCTCGTTCTGGTCTTGGGCGCCAGGTAGTGATTATCTCAGCAACTCTGAGTTTTCGCTCACCTGGCGATTAGCTCGGAATCGCTTGCCTCTCAATGACAAGGCCTTCATATGGGTCCTGGCGGATTTGCCAGATTGTGAACGCTGCAACCTTGGCTTGGAAGAAACGGCTTCGCACGCCTTCTACCATTGTTCGCGGGTTACCCTCTATGGGACCGGGTCGGCGAGTTGACTGCTCGTATCGCGCCGCGGGAGCTTGTGCTCATTGATCGTGCATTCGCCTGCGACAATGTGTCGCCCCCGTTTTCTGGGATGAAGCGTATGGTGATTCTGTCGCTGCTAACCACGGCTCGAATGGTGATTTGGACGACGCGAATGGAGGAAGTCTTGCGAGGTCAGCGTCTTTCACATCAGGATCTGATCCGATATTTTAAGCTGATGCTCAAAATAAAGATCAGAACTGATTGGAAACGTTTGACTTTGACAGACTTCAGCAAAAGGTGGGTAAATGTGGCGAGCCTGGTTCGCTTGAACGGGGCTAATCTTGATTTTTTCTTTTAGATCTGCTGGTTACATCGGGGTGGATTCCTGTGGAACCCTCCCCTGATTAAGCTAGTACTCGTTTGTGTACCTAGTTAAAGTGAATGAATGTGTTCCTAGCCTGTACCCGGCTTTCTCTTTTGTTATGATCCGTGTCGAGATTCCCAACCTCCCCAGTTTGTTTCGGTCTACTTTTATCTCGGTTGGTTCAGCCTTTTATTGTCCCATTCCGTTAATTTTTTTTAGCTCCTCCCCACTCCCTTAGCGAGTGTGCTTCTTGATTTCGCCGTTTGGCGGAATACAGCGGCCACTGGGATGGACGGTTCTTACTAACATTGATTATTATTTTAGTTAAAAATTTGTTGTATTTTCAGTTGATTTTTGGGTTCATTCCCCTCTCATCATTTCATTTTTTCATTAAATATTTTATATTATATTGTACATATTACTGTATATATTATATTTTTATTGTCATGGGTTATTCTCCCCACTTAGGTCTCTGTTGTAAGTTTCTGGCATTGTGGTGTACGAAGGATTGGGAGTAGATGGATGGGTTCTTTTGGTGAATGTGCAAATTGTAACGAGTGAATGGGTCGTGATATTGTTTAGCTAGGTATAGGATAGTTAAGCGAAAACCAACCTCTACCCTCCCCTTTTCGGCTTTGTGCCACAATTTTTTGTATTTTATTCAAGAAATATAGCGCACCCTCAGAGTGGCCCGAAATCAACCGAGAGTCTGTCTACGAACACTGCTACCTTAACGACAATTACGAGTCCCAGTTCTAAGGCCGAGGGTCGAATCATAGTATTCCACACTAACTCGTATTATCGCTCCTTCTAACCAAGTTTCAAGTATTGTATTCTTTCCGTGTTTATTATATATTCGTATTTTCCTATTTGGTTGTTTTTTCGTTATTCTTACTAGACCTTCAACCGGGTCCACGACGGTTGCAATTATGTATCTTGAAGAAACTCTGTAAGATATATTTATTTAAGCTTCAGTATTCCAACATCGTTTTATTGGTAGAAAAAAGTATATACCTCATCATTGTTATTTCTTGTCTCGATGAAGTTATAATAGTCGACAAAGGAGATAAATACAGGAGGACTATAAAACTTCAAAGAGTGCGTTCAGTGAATCAATTGCCATCATCTTCATTTCTTTTGCAATGTGATCAGTATAAAACAGAACTCCCAAAATAAATTAATTTCCTTAAGATCAGTGTAACCTTTGGATATTTGCAGAAGATAGATCTCTTTGTGAATCCTTATATAGCCCGAAGAGATTGATAGATACATGCCACCTCATCCCATTTACTGTCGGCGTGTGTTTCTGTGTATTAAATACGTTCTGATTGAAGATCAAACTTTAAGAAAAAATATGAGGAGAAAATACAGTTTTGTGCTTGTCTTCGTCACCAATTCTATATTAAATTTTCTCTATTTATTTCAGTATTTAAGCATTGGCCTTTATATTTCCAAGAAAAAGTGAATAACAGTTGATGATTTGTTATATTTAAGCATGAAGACAAGTCTTATCATTAGTCCACTGAAAATAACTGATAGATATCTTTTAGAAAAGTGATGAAATAAAACTCTTATAGGCAGATGAGCAATTTAATAAGATTAAAAATGAATAAATTCTGTTTGTATATTTGTTAATGCTCGAAAGAAAAAAAACAAACTGACAGAAGAAAGATCTACATGAGAATTGATGGAAAAGCAGCCATCATATTTTTCGCATGATTATAAAATAAAAAAGAAGATATCACTTTGTGTAAAATAAAAACCTATACAATAATCAATTATGTTAATATCTAAACCATTGAATTACTTCATAATGAATGAATCTATTTTTCTTTAAAAATTAAATTTAACGCAGCGGCAAGGTACCTTGTTAGATATATTCTATTTGTGATGATGTCCTTTTTGTTCATTCATCGGATTATGTTTTTAAAAATGGTGTGTTTATCCAGTAAACTGAGTATGTTTGTCTATATTACTGAGATAAGGTAGTATTTACACTATCGATATTATTCGGACTATTTCCTCATGTTTGCTGTACGACGTTTCGGTCGTTGAACGCCCCGGCCTACTTCAGGTGCTAGGAACTTCGAACCGAACCCTTTATTTCGATCACACGTGTATATCATTCCCATTCCTTGTGCGAAACCTCTTTTGGTAATCATAACTTATCTCCCTTTAACCGAACCCTTTAAGTTACTTTTTCCTCACTGCTGTAGCCTGGTGTTGAATTCACAGCTCTTTGGCCAAGTCACTGGAACCAACCAACATCTATATCCACTGTGCCTTGTGTCCTTTAATACCAGGCTACATCAGTAGTAAACAAGTAACTTAGAGAGTTTGGTTAGAGGGAGATAACCCATGACTACCAAAAGAGGCTTCGCACAAGGAATGAGAATTATATAACCCACTGATCGTTATAACGATTCGGATTGTGATTTAATGAATATGCGTACAACTTGGTTCCCCCTCACAGTCATATAATTGACTGGTGTCAACCATTAATACAGACTAAGGCGGGGACGTCTAGAACCACGCCTATTTACTACGCCTATGGCATAAACCTATACCTAATCATACTGCATACGACTACGACGTATTACGCCGACTTACCCGGTTGTCAAAATCACATATCTACTTCGAATACTATATATATATCCCTTTCCGGGATCAGTTGGCGGCGAAAGTTCTAAACGGCTTCATAAGACTAAAAAAAATAATACAGTTGACAAGACTTACTAATAAAGAATTTTAGAAAGACTCGTTTGGCAATGTCCGTATGTGTCGGTTGGCGTCTCGAGGTCGGTAAGTTGACGCAAAACGGTGGTACGCTTCATGCTTTCACTGCTGTGCGCGTCGTTTCTCTCTTCTTTCTCTTTTTTTTTCTTTTTTTTTCTTCTTCGCTTACCTGACCTCGCAGTTGTTGTTAACTTTCGCTGACCGTTCGTCATTCGTCTCGTTCCAACTGCCCACACGCCGCAGCGCACCGTCGTCTTTGTTGCTGTCGTCGTCGTCGCCATCGCCGCCTTCGTCGTCCGTCGTGTTTTGTGCGCGCAGGCAAGGTGTTGTCCTTCGTTCGTAAGTACGCCTGTCCGTTCGATCGATCTCTCGCCATTGTCTGTTCCACACTGCTCGTCGATGATGCCGTCGTGGTCGTGGTCGTCGTTCGTTCTCGTTTTCGACCGAGTCGGCTTCCTTCGGAGGAGAACGAACGTCCGCACACAGTTTCTCCTGGGGTTGCTCACGACAATTTCAAGGAACAGTTGTTGGTCGACTCTCCTCCCGAAAAAAAAAACCCTCTTGGCTCCTTTCCTCGCCGCCTCTGTCTTTCTAGGATGTGCGTTGTGGTACAGTGGATATCGGCTCGGAACGAGAAACCGAGGAGCCAAGTTCGAATTCCAGTTGAATCCATTGTATTCACTTACGCGCAAATACCCTTGGGAAAGGTATTAATCCGTCTATTCCTTCCAGTTATGGGTTAAATAACAGGACAGATTGGGTTCTATAGCCTTGGTCGGCAACCAGTCTACCGCAGAATGCAATGGCAACCTACTGTGGGATAATCTTCTGCCCAGTCAGTCATGTCTCTTTCGAGACATGATCGCCCAAGCGTGTATCACGTATGGCACTTAACTGACTGAAGTAATTTTTCCCTCATTTTTTTTGTTTTAATGCTAAGGGAGTGTCAGAAAAAAGACTTAAGTTTAAAGGTGAACTAAAACGTAACATTTCGTTCATGAGAAAATTCATAAATCGAAAGCGTATGTGATCCCTGGTTTAGTAAAGATCTTTGGATTAGACTGGATCGTATTTTTTAACTTATGGGAATTACCGGTAAATGCCTTCTGTAATGTCATAGAGAACAAGACAAAGAAAACAGAAAGAATTTTACGGATCTGAAAAGCGAATTCATTCGCATCTTTTCAGAAGGACTAGGTCTGGTTGATGTGCACAACGAAAACACAAGTCAACTTCGAATTGAAAGAAAATGATAAACCAGTTTTTAGACCAAAGAGAAAAATACCATGTTCGGCACTAGACATAATAAATGAAGATTTTGAATGGTTGGAGAAAAATTGAGTAATTTCAGAAGTGTATTACTCGGCCTGGCCGTTACCAACCGTATATATAAAAAGGAAAAAACCGAAACATCAGTGTGTGTGTGTGTGTGTGTTGACTTTTCGACAGGCTTAAGTGACTGTTTGAAAGACCATGCCTACCCTCTACCGTATCTGGAGGATATATTTACTAAACTAAATGGAGGTAGAGTGTTTTCAAAGTTTAACTTGTCGGTGGCTTACCTTCAGGTTAAAGTCAGTGATGTATATTCTAACTACCTGCCAATAAACAGGCATAACGGGATTTTAAAACTAAATCCTCTTCCGTTTGAATTGAAGGTAGTTCAAAGCCTATTCCAGCAAATTATGGACAGAATGTTGGTTGGTATAGAGTATGCAATCGCATATTTGCATGATATTTTGATTAAAAGTAAAAACGCATATTAGAGCAGCATTTAAAAAATTGAAGAATACGGGTTTAAGCTGAGTGCTGAAAAATTCGAGTTCTTCTTAAAGAAGATAAAATATTTAGGGCAGATCATAGATCAGTCAGTTAAGTACCATGCGCGATACACGCTTTGGGCGATCATGTCTCCAAAGAGACATGACTGACTGGGCAGAACATTATCCCGCAGTAGGTTGCCATTGCTTTCGGCGGTAGACTGGTTGCCGACCAAGGCTATAGAACCCAATCTGTCCTGTTATTTAACCCATAACTGGAAGGAATAGACGGATTAATACCTTTCCCAAGGGTATTTGCGCGTAAGTGAATGCGAGGAATTCAACTGGAATTCGAACTCGGTTCCCCGACTTCTCATTCCGAGCCGATATCCACTGCGCCACAAGGTAAAAACCCGGATCTAGAAAGGGCCGAGACTATAAAAAATATGCCAGCAATGAAAATGTGGCTAAACTCCAGGCTTTCTTGGGATTAGTAAGTTAGTATAGCATTTATATCTCGAAAATGTACGATATACGAGCTCCTTTAAATAAGTTGGTGAAAAAGAGCGCAAAGTGAATATAGTCGAAAGAAGGCGAACATACTTTTAAAAAGTAAAAAGCTATTAGCAAACCTATCGTTAGGGCATTTCGACCCCAAGAAAAAATTATTGTAGCAGCAGATGCCAGTAATTAGGGACTAGGTGTTTTATTGTTTCCTAAATTCGAGGACGGATCTACGAAGCCAGTAGCACATGTCTCGAGAACGTTACTGCTCGCGGAACGAAGTTACAGCCAAATAGAAAAAGTGTTTAGCAATTATCTACGCTGTGAAACAATTTCACTGGTTTCTCTACGGAAGAGTGTTTATTCTGCAAACAGACCACAAACCGCTGTTATCAATATTTGGTATAGAAGTATAACAGCCCATACGGCAAATCGACTACAGCGTTGGAGTGTGATTCTATTGAATTATAATTTTAAAATAGAATATATGCCTTCAAAGAAGCTAGATCACGCCGATGGGTTATCAAGATTGATACCAGAATATACGAAACCACTGCAAGAAACAGTAATAGCGGCGCTAAGAGACAAAAGTGAATTGTCGGGTTTGTTGTGCAGCACTATTATTAACTACTGGTTACGCTAGAAGATGTAAAAAGCAGCGGGGAACGATGATTTCATTAAAAAATGGAGAAGCAAGTTTGGTTGATCGAGGAAACTAAAAAGAAATTAGTGTGTTACTGTCTTCAATCTGAGAAAAGATATTACTATACGCAGATAGAGTTGCAATGCCGAGTACTCTGCAAATTAAAATTTTGAAAGAATTTTACACTGACCATTCAGGGATTTCGAGAATGAAATCTCAAATGAGAAGCTATATTTTTTGACCGAGGATAGACCAAATCATAGAAAACTTTGTGAAACAGTGCAGAGGATATGAATTGGCAGCAAGGGAATCACCGGTAAAGATTCAACCATGGCTAAAGACAGATATCCGATGAACTCGATTGCATATCGATTGTGTGGTGCCCATAAATGGCTCTTTTTAACTAATTATTTATTAACTAATTATTAACTAATTATTTTGGATAGTTTCACTAAGTGGCCAGAAATTAAGTACTGACATCCGACTGCAACAAATACAATAAACGCACTTAATGAAATTTTTAGTCACTTTGGTCTCCCTAAAACTTTAGTCAACAACAACAGAATGCAGTTTATGGGAAGAGAATTCAAGGAATTATTTTCATCTTTGTCCATTGATCATGTGACAACGCCTGTAGAGCATCAAAGATCGAATGGACAGGCGGAAAAATTCGTGGCCACCAATAAACGAGCGTTGAAAAAAAAAATCAAGGCGTGGACACGAATGAAAGAATTATTCAGAAATTTTTGGCAGTATATAGAATCATGTCAAACTCGAATACGACGTCAGGATTATAGCCATCAAAGATATTGTTTGCGAGAAAAACACGCTCTGTGTTCGACAGACTGTTGCCTTGTCCGGGGAAGTAAACTGCTAAAAAAGAAAACCAGATTACTAAAGCGTATGAGCCAGGTGACAAACTTTTTCAAGAACTTTAGGGCTGGAAAAATATATTGGAAAAGAAGGAATGATAACCAACAGAATTGGACATGTCGTATATGACAAAAAATGGGGAAAAAATTCGGTGCAAAAGACATTGGAATTAATTGAAACCCAGACACACTACAGAGGTCACGGAAAATACCGAAGAAATTCCAATAGAGTTCCTATATAACGCATTTGAAATTCCCGTTCCAGCAACTCAACATTAGCCAAAGGAGGTATTCCGACCTCCAGGCCAGAAGTACCAGTGTCTCAATCGCCACAACTGCAGGGACGATTAAGGCGAAAAAGACTTAGGAAAAAAATCAATCGATTATGTCCAGAGTCTAAAAGGAGAAAATACTGAAGCTAAATTTCACGGGAAAACTTAGCTCAGGGGGAGGTGATGTAATGAATATGCCTACACCTTGGTTCCCCTTCAAAGTAATATGATCAGCAAAACGCGAGTTCCCCAAAACCAGATCCTATTAATTTTGAATATTAATTTTATTAATATTCAAAATATTAAAATTTATCAAGTAAATAGAAGTAAATAGTATTATCTATTTACAGAGCCAAATATGTTCTTTTAGTATTTCAAACAATTGCGAAATTTAAATTTATTGAATGGCTATTTCAGTGAGAAAACACAATTTATTAATTCAAATAAAATATCAGAAGTTAATATTTAAAGGTCAGAATTTAAATCGTGTCAAATTTAACTTTCGGTTTTTCATACAGACGTAATGTAAGATCTTCTAATATCTTGTCATGAATTCCTGTTTTTGCTTTCTCCTTTTTCTTATGTCTGGCCAACAAATTTAAAAATATTTTTTCTTTCTTAATCAGACCTTTTTTTAACTTAGTGTGCATGGATATGTTTTTGAGCTTTTTCCGGTATAGAAATTTTGTACCATATTTAAATTGTTTTTATCGTTGCTGATGAAGCGAGTATTTTCTCGCTGAAATGTCCATTCAACGAATTTAAATTTGGGATCTTTTTACATAATATATATATATTCATATATATATATATATATATATATATATACAAAAATCTAGAGTGAGCCAAAACCTACCGCGGTTTCACACTACGGATCGTCAGGGCAAAGGCTTCTTTTGTTCTTACCCCCACTTCTTGTGTTGGTATGGTTCCCCCTACCTTAGTGTATATCTATTTATTTGCTTTTATCTTTAGTGTTTCAGCCTTTGCCCTGACGATCCGTAGTGTGAAACGGCGGTAGGTTTTGGCTCACTCTAGATTTTTGTGTGTTTTTGCTCTACTATTGTATCTTTTCTTTCGTACTTTGTATTGAGCACTTTTTCTTGTGTTTGGTTCCGTTTGGGGTTTTTTTTTACTGCGGAGTATTGAATGTTTTGTTCTTGTTCCGCGGGTTTCTTTTTTTTCCCCCATTTATCCGACGTCTTAGTACACCGGATTGTAACGGATTTAGGTTCTGTTTGTTAATGGTTTCTTCGGAGGTTTATTTTAGTATAAATTTACGACCGGCATACTTACAGAGTCTATGTAGTTATTATATATATATATATATATATATATATATATATATGTTCATTCAAACAAGTTACATAGAATTTCATTCAATGTTCATTCAAGAACATAGAATTTTCATTCAATGTTCATTCAAACAAGTTACATAGAATAGTATAGATATTGTGCCTGGTTAATTTTATAATGATGTAGGAACTTCGATTATGTTTATTAAATTGGCTTTCTGCCAATCATAATCGAACTCTCCATAGTTAATAAATCAGAAGGTGCAGAGTGTTTAATAAAAGGCATTATAGTATTAAAAAATATATATTTCTGTTATAATAAAAGAAGATTTATTAATCATGAAATATTTATTTATAAAAAAAATACAATTCAATGTAAAAAGTTCATCAGAAACTTTTTTCCTCAATAATGTTTTTTCAAGTTCAGTTCACTTCAGCCCTTTTCATTTATTTTTTTTTTTTGAAACCCATGTACTTTCATCTTCAAGGGTAAATTACCAAGGCCAAAATTTTCTTACTGCGATAAAATCTGCATTCAGATTTCACGTTGATTTTGAAAAACACGTGCAAACGCAATCAGTGACAGTTACTTTACATGTTTTAAATGCATCCGTTGCAGTTATGGACTTAAAAAAAAACAAAAGAAAAAGCATTTTTATATGAGGGAGATGATCTGAAATTGCTATAAAAATAAAAATGTCATTAGTATTGTTGTGGATCCGGGTGAGAAACCTCACAAAAAATGAACAACAAAACAGATATTTGAAATAGAAAAATAGGTGATATTGAACGTAAATATACAAACTGGAACTCAAGTTAGTAATCCAGAAATACGATTAGTAAGGAATATATATATATATATATATATAAGTCTTGAAGTGAAGCCGTATTGAAATAGTATATCCGTGTAATATTATTCTGGCTGAGTGGACCTCAGAGCTACTATGCCAACTGACGCGGTATTCTCTGTGTAACTTCGGTGTCATTCGGTAACTTACGGATCAGTCCCGATGTTTCTCACGGATCTCTCTATGGCAGGAGTATATGTATACTCAAGTTGAGTTCATTATCATAGCAAAAGGGAAGGTCCCACAACTAGTATATAAATATTATTTGCTCATTAATAGGTTGTTGCAATATTCGTAATAAATTTTGTTGAGGGATGGGTGATTGATTTTGATATAGAAGGCTTTGATTATTTTATATTTTTGTTCGTTATTTTGATGTTGTAGTATATTAGGTTTGCTGTGAAGATAGACAGGAATGTGTTTTTAGATATTGTTCAATAGAATTGCATCTGGCGAATGAAGCATAACACGTCTTAATAACGTCGTCTTAAATTTAGTATAATATATAACTTGTTTATGTTTTCACAATGATCAGTTTGGAATACAGGGAGCGAGGGACATACGTCTAAATTATACAAAACCGAAAATAACATTTACATCTCATTTTAACAGATATATTTAATAAATTACACTAAACATGTTCAAATCCAAAATGCACATTTAATCAATAACAGAGCCATTGGCTTCAAACACGGCCTCCAGACAATTTCAGAATCTCATTCATCTCTTTTGAGTCGTCTCCTTGTTTAAGTTTGTGAATGTTGTCGTAATCCTTGATTTTAGTTTATCTTTGGTGTTACAAAGCGTTTTGTTGGTGTTTGGCTCAACTGCGCTCACCCATGATAATAAAGTGGTTGCAGTTTGAGGAGTTAGGTGCCAGGATGTAGGGGGTGATATGGTTGGATAAATAGTCTGGTAGACATGACGAATTTCTCTTGCTTGTGTGGCATGGTGCAGAGTCCTGTCTCCAGGCATATGATCCACCAGCAGCAGCCCTTTTTACCCAGCCAGCGTTACCTCACAAAGCCACTATGGAGGCCTCCCTGTCTGTCGCCCCATGGAAAGATGAAGTGTGCCATTACTAGTGATTACGCCAAACACCTTCGCAGTTATCAATAAACTCATCCAACTCTTTCCGACTTCTCTGCACTTCCATCAGATTAACACGCCAACACTCTGAAACGTCCGTATCAGATCTTACAATCCGAATGCCAAGCAGTACAGCATGTCATTTTCAAATATCTGGCGGAGGACATTGCGTCATGGTGCTCTTTTTCGTATAGATGGTGCCCAACTGACACTAATATATTGTGCAGTCGACATAATCAAAATCAAACTACTCGCATGCCCGAAATTAAAAAAAAAAATTAAAATGGCATAACGTACCCATCGCACTTTTTATTTTAATACTTAAAAAATATTTTAACACTTTTTCAACTTGTTTGAAGCTACAATGCATTTAATTGCGGTAGAAAATATTGATATATTTTAGGTTATTTGAGAAAGTACTTATGTTAATATTTCTAATGGTTCGTGTAATTTGTTCATCGACGATATAATTACAAAAGTCATTGTTAATGAGAATTTCTTTAATGTTTTTTTAATCTGTATAGAAAATCATTTTAGTAGAGGTGTGAACCTTTGCACAGTGTCTCAAATTTTGTATAATTATTTTTCGTAATAGTTCAGGCATTACCTTTTATCGTTTATAGTGTAAATGTTTATTCAAGTTGTTTTTTATGCAGAGCGGTGGTTAATTATTTATTATTATTGTCTATCAATACATAAAAAAATGGGTGTTATTGTTAATATTAAGTTCATATGCGAAATTAAGAAAAGCGTTTGTTTTTTTAAGTTTTTGTATTTCGTGTATTTCGTGTATGGTGATTAAAGGGAAAATCTGGGGTACAAGTCAAAAGTATATTTTTAATATACACTAGATACAATTTTTCCTACAGGGTAGATGGATTGTGTTAAATAGTCTTTATAATTCCAAATTCAGATATTCCGTGACTCAATAGAGTTGTAGGGTCTCCAAGTGTATTTCAGCCGCAGTAGACATGGTGTTTCTTGGCGCATGACAGCCTGACTAAACACCCAAATCTCTCCAGGCAGGTTTAAATTCTGAGTTTTCTTTTTCCATCCAAGGCTACAGAATCCAGACTGACCTGATATTTACCATAAAGATTCAAGTTTATGAACACCTAAGTGAATGTAATAAATCCGTCAGGAATTCGAACTTAGCTCTCCAATTTCTCAATCCAACCGCTTTCTGTTACTCCACCATGCCTCCATCTGAAACACTTAAAAGATACTCCCAAGCGGTCAAACATCTAAGTACTGACCAGACTCAATGTTGCTTAACTTCTGTGATCGAACAAGTCCCAGTTCGTTCAATGTCATATGGCCGTAGGCATTATGACTATATAAGTCGTTTCTTTAACCGGGACATCTTCAACGTCAAGTGAGACTATGGTTTCGCTATTAGGTTTTTGTGTTTTTACGATTTAGATTACTTCATGAGCATTGAATATGTGCGAATTGTGTACTGTGTTAGTTGATGATGTGACCTAATTGGTAAACCGGTGCTGGATTTAAGATACGTCTTGCATCGAAATTATGTCGGACATAACTTTGATTTAGCTAATTCCCATAAACTTAAAAAAATTAAAAAGTTAAGGAGAAAATACATCTAAAATTTATAACATTCTTACCAATTCTAAACACACGTTTAAAATATAACATTATCATCATTCTTTGAATCCATTCTTAAAGAATCTAACTTATATCTCTCTTATACAAAGAATATATGCTTAAAAAAATCAGCTATACATTAGAATGACGTGAATTCCCGCTGTACTGGCTGGCCGTACAAAATTGAAGAGATCTGTACGCCCACATAACAGACGCACATACACAACTATGAATATATATGAAGATCCTATGACCACTTCTGCTGTTCATCTTAGTTTTCTCGACAGGCTCCAAAGGAGAATCTGTTATGTGATTATTCCCGACCTGGTAGCTCGACTCCAGCCACTTTCTCATTGGCGGGATGTGGTTTATCTCTGTCGCTTCTACAAATATTTTCATGGCTTCTGATCCGAAGAACTTAGGTTACTGGTGCCCCTTCCACAAGGATTTACTCGGGCAACTCAACTGGCATCAATGTCTCAACCCTTTACGGTTACATATACCAAATGTAGGCAATAATTCTACTCACCAGCTTCTTTTCTCGCACTTCCTTGCTGTGAAACTCCATTCCGTATACTTGCTTTCCTGACGGCTACAACCTCCAGGAATTTAAATGCAATGTCAATACCCATCTCTTATCAACTTCATAAGTCTTTTCTACATCCCTCCACCCGTGTGTCTTGTTCTTTTGATTTATCTCTACCTTCGTAACTGTCTTCACACCTGTGTTCATATCATTCTATTGCCATTTCTTTTTCTCCCCCTATAGCTGATTCGTCTTTGTCTTCACTCTTTTCCTGTCTAAAACTTCAACTATCTTATTTAGCCCCCTGGGCATCAGTGGCGTTACCGCTTTGCTTAAGGTAAAATGATTAAAAATACAAAAAAAAACCCCAAAAAAAACAAGAATTTTCACAAATGTGCATACATATTGAATTGCAAACGATTTAAATGCACGTGACACGTGAGTGACCAATGAGAACTGACCAAAACAAATTTGAAAATACCAGTATTTCTGTCTTTTTGTCTGTTTTCTCTCAAACATTGACGAAACTTTAAAGTGAAACTTATTTGGTTAAAATGCTTCTTACGTGTTCATTATTTTATTTATTTATTGATAAGCAAAAATACTGTGAGAGTTTTTCTTTCGCGTTTAAAGCACTTTATAGTGTACTAAATACCAAAATATATTTGACAGGAAAACTTCAACATACGTGAACTGTATTCGATAACCGTAGCATGATTTTGCAGTATGATTCAGCATAACACATCGCAATTTGTGTACACGATTGATTTTAGATTATGAAGAAATATTTGCTTCCGTTCGCTTGACCACCAAATATATTGGATTATGAATTCAGTAACAAAGACATGGGGGATCTTTGTGAGCAACATATTACAACTGCGGGAATTTTAGGGAGTATATTATAACAGTTAAAATGCTGGTTCTTAATATACTGGCATCAAATAACATACGAAATCCACAAAATAATAAAGAATAATATATATATATATATATATATATATATAATTTAAGATTATAATAATGCAGAAACAAAATAATTTGATTAATATTAAATTTTTGGAGGCATATTTTTTAAATTAATGATAATGGTAATATATATATATATATATATATATATACCAGACCACATACACAATTCCGCGAAATCCTCGTCGAATACACAAACATATTTAAACATGAAAACACTTAACAAAAACAAAAAACATTCTAATTCATATACATAAAACAGTTAAAACCTAACGTGTACAAAATTAACTACGAAATCTCAGCAAACATTCTCAAATGTCCATAATAGATAACAGAAGCGATTGGTTATCTCAACGGCTTTCCATACTTAATACTTCTCGCCTCCATACTTGCGTGGTCATGTGAGTCGCCACAAGCTGTAGTGTGATTTCTGCTTCCAGCACGCACGCACATGTTCGCCAAACTTCCATACAAACAAAAAAGACTACTACTACTATCATTTGTCAGCGAACTGCTTATTACAACCAACACAATTGTCATCTTTGATAATGGCTGATGTAATGCAAAAGCTCAGAAAGGATTAAATAAAAAACATGTATCAATATTGTGATTTTCTTTCTTTTTTCAACGATAGTGCTATTAAACTTATCAGACGATATGAAAAAAATGAAAAAAAATAAATCGAAAAAACTTGTCTATATTATTTAATGAAACATATATATATATATATATATGCCAGAATCATGTTATGAAAAAAAAAATTAAATGTTTAAAATGTCAGAATCTGCTTCCGTTTCATGAGCCTAAGTCGATAGTTTAAAGGACACTTGGGTGCTCTTAAGTCCTAAATGACGAAACTCCTCATAGGATTACGTTTTTCACTTTGTCACTAATTTTACTAATATATACATGTGCCATGAAAACGATTTTATGAAATTGTGGAAAAGATTCAGGAAGGAAAATTTACTTTTGTGAAGTTTCGGATTTTAAAAGAATATCTCATCAGAAGTTTCCTAAAATGTCATGATATGAAACTACCAGATTACACGGGTGGCAGACAAGACCGCCCCTATGACGTTTGAGTAAGTTTTTTTCTTGTTTACAACATGAAAACCGAGTAATATGCAATGCCACTGTACTATCGACAAACTACGAAATGGTACCCTGTACCAATTATCCATGTCACAAACACCTCCCCTAACTTTTGCACAGGAACATCGTTTTAAAACTTGTTTTCTTTTTTTTTTTTTTTTTAATCATATCACCCCGAGCAAGGCGGTAACGCCACTGATGCGCAGGGGGCTACGTAAGGGTAAAAAGAATGGAAAAGAGAAAGCCGAAACCACATCCTAAACAGGAAACAAGGGATGAGCCTCTTCACCTGTTCAATAGATGTGGGTGGAGTGTGAACCGGGCGATAGTTTAGTCTATCTACTCCAATTGAAAAAAAAAAATAAGGAAAAAGAGTGAAAAGATTGGAAAAGAGAAAACCGGAAACTGCATCCTAAACAGGAAACAAGGGATGAGCTTCTTCACCTGTTCAATAGATGTGGGTGGAGTGTGAACCGGGCGATAGTTTAGTCTATCTACTCCAATTGAAAAAAAAAAAAATAAGGAAAAGAGTGAAAAGATTGGAAAAGAGAAAACCGGAAACCGCATCCTAAACATGAAACAAGGGATGAGCCTCTTCACCTGTTCAATAGATATGGGTGGAGTGTGAACCGGGCGATAGTTTAGTCTATCTACTCCAAGTTCTAGTTTTGGGTTGGTTTTCTGGTCCTTTCCGTTCCCAGTCCCTCCTTGAGACTTAGTAGCCTTATCACCTTGCTTGGGGTGAATTGATTCAAAAATAAGAAATTCCACCTAATTGTCTGAAAAACCACGCAGGTATTCACAAAATATATCAAACGAATGAAATATATTTGGCACTTCTCTGCCAACTTTGTATTCAGTTAGTTAAGTGCCATAAGTGATACACGTTTGGACAAAGATTTTCCCGCAGTAGGTTGCCATTACTTTCTGCGGTAGACTGGTTGACAACCAAGGCTATAGAACCCAACATGCCTCCTATTTAACCCATAGCAAGAGGGAGGAGAGGTGTATTAATGTCGTTACCATTTGCGTGTAAGTGAATGGAGCGGATTCGAGTTGAATTCGAACACGGTTTCCACTGCTTCACAACGCACATCCTTAGAGGTCTTACATCTTTGTCTTCCTGAGAGACTCATATTCATTTGAAGCAATAAGAATACATGTATCTACATATACACTCATGTGTGTGTGCGCGCAAGCGTGTGTGTGTGCGTAATATATGTAATTCATATATACGGACATCCCTAAAAAAATATTCGGAAATTTGAACTGTGGGCTTTGTGTCCTAGAATTCAACGAATATAAATTTGGGATTCTGATGGGACCTCAGACAGAACGAAAGAAAGGAGAGCAGTTGATAACAGAACAATTTTGGGCATTCCGACGTTGAGAAGGGGCGTTTTGTCGATCCCCAGCTCATTGATAGTGTTGATAAAAACTTTTGTCTCCGCGTAGGAACATTAATTTTACTGGAGTCTCCACCGTTCAACATAACATGAAAAGACGGAGTGATCAACACTTATCTCCCGTTTAAAGATAAAATAATGTAATGAAGTCATTTAGCGGCTTTTAACGTAGTCTTTTTACTCTCTGTTCCGCCCTGCCCACACACAACACACACACAGATGTAAATTTGTCTATGTGCATGTCATTAAATAGGTAACACCGTAGTCTTATCATGAGAAAAGTATTTGTTTCGAAAAAGAACGTGTATTTGGCAATATAATATATCCTTTATCACGGAATTTAATCTAACGCTACGTGGATAATTATAGAGATAAAAAAATAATATACTCTGAATAAGTCAGATCAAATTTGGGATTTATTGATCAAGTCTTTTATATTTGCCGTTAGATTTCTCTGCATGTACGCGTGCTTGTGTAATGATTTGTGAAATTATAAAAAGAAATTGTTCTCAGACAGATCAAAGAAAAAATGCAAAGACTGGTAGCGCCAATATGTCTGTCCTTGGTTCATTCAAGAAATATTCTGAAAGAAATTTTCTGGGAAAAATTTGAAGAATTTCTTTGGCTGGTCTAAGTATTTCTCTAAATGAGAAGCAATAAAAAAATATAATACTGTGGAATGTAAAATGTAATAATAATAATAATAATAATAATAATAATAAACGAGAATTTAACTCATTAATTGAAAAGAAACAAAGATCCAAGTAAAATAATGAACAACATTCCAAATGAAATTAAATTAAAATTTGAATAAAATATTAAAAAAAATAGTTTAATTCTTAAAGAGATGCTTCCTAAAAAATATTATCTCTACCACTGTCACTTTGATGAAAGCCTCCATTACAGCGAATACACACTGAATTAAGAAGTAACCTCTTGAAGCATATTCCTCTAATAAGACAATTCTTTGTCAAATGCAAGATAAAAAGTTAATGAATTAAAAGAAAAAATATCATGGCGAAAACGCTTTTTTCCGATCCCATCTGCTTTAGAACAATACGGACAGGAAGGGTCTTGCCGATAGAACAAAGGCAAAAATTTCGCTTAAGTGCAAATTTCTTCTAAAATTCTTGAAATATTCAAATCTGCAAAATTTCCCATCCTGGAGCAAAGAAAATACTGTCGGACATTTTTAGAAATGGCTTTGCTTACGCTACTGAACAGATATGCAACTTTCGAAAATCTCTGAAAACATTTGGTCTTAAATGTATTCTTCCTTGACCGAGTTGGTTTAAACTATATCGTATCTAACGACGGTTCTTACTCCTAGGGAGATGCAATTTCGAATCCTGCCAGTGGACAAATCTCTTATTTATTATTATTTCTCGAATATTCAGGCCGGTAGACAAAAATATGTAAATATACTGTTTAATATATAAACGGAACATCTACTCAAATATGCGTATTCACTAAGCATAACGTTTATGATAAAACCAATCGAATTGAACCTTTATGATAAAACCAGTGGAATGATTAAACAAAATAACATCATAAAACGTATATGAATATATAAAATGAACACAGAAGGAAAATAATGCGAAAAGTATTTGCACATAGACACACACAGATGACACACTCACGCGCACACAGACACAAGAACACACGAGAACGAATACCGGAGGGAAAATGTAGCAATAAACACGCTTGCAATTAAACAAATAGGCATAGCATCAGGTCGTAAAACGGCGTCTACTACCATTCTGACATAGATGCAAAAATGTCAAATCCTGCCACCGGCCAGCACGCTCATATTAAACCATAAATTAAAGCAGGCAGATATATCATCAAATCGTAAGAAGCGCTCACTATTACTTTAACATAGATGCGTAAAAGACAAATCCTACTATCGCGCACACTTACATAAACCATAAACACACACACATACATGCAGGTACACACACACACATAGTCACTACAATTAACGACAACAGAAGCAGTGAAAGAGGACCGTTCGTTTTAAGGCACAAGCGTGAAATCAAGCTCTTCTATCATTCTGAAGATGAGATTCTGATCTGGAAATATTAATGAATAATTAATAGGTAATACCCAACACCTTCTTCACCTTCATTTATTTTAATAAACGTATTGTGATAACCTTCAAATACATACGAATACAAAGCAAACATTACTTCTTTAGAACTTGCTTTGTTTTCGTTGAAACATGAAGCTGAACCCATATGAATGTTTCGAGAATCTTGGAGAAAATTTGTGCTGAAAGCCACTTTTTGGCTTTAATCAGTCGGCGACAAAGTATCATTGCAAATGGTTTCAGTTATGTATGACGAAAGATTTTTTTTTTAAATTCAATAAGTGAAAGTAACTAAATTTCCGAATTGATATATGAATTATATGCGACGATCTAATCTTGGAGACCAATCACGAGATAATTATAATTGATTATCATTGCTTTCCTCACTATTTTAAATCTAACAATATACACGCGATTTCGCAATATAGAAATGGTTATTCTAGGCTAAGCTATTTTATAACTGAAGTATTAGGTATTTCAGGCCAGTTTATTCATATCAGGCCAGTTCATACACCCATGTATAAGTTTTGGCTATGCTAGAATATAAATCGCTATCAGAACATAGCTATATTTTAATGTAACAAAGTGTATGCTATTGTAATCACTAAAGATAATTAGGGATAATATGTACATCATATAATATGTTACAGGACAGCAAACCTCAATTTATTCTGACTATTTTACATATATAAAATGAAAACAGAAGGGAAAATAATACGAGAAGTATTCGCACATAAACACACACACGCACACACATGGCACACTCATGCACACACAGGCACGAGAATACACGAGAACGAATACTGGAGGGAAAAAATGTAGCAATAAACACGCTTCCAATTAAACAGATGGACATAGCATCAGGTCGTAAAACGGCGTCTACTACCATTCTAACAGACTAATGAATCTGAAGAAAACAACTGTAAAACAACTTTTTTTTTTAGATAGACCACTATTCGTTTTGGTGTGCAGTCTACAATCTAATCTCTCAAATGTTATTTATGTCAATTAAGTTCAAATAAGCAGTTATCGTTCAAATGTCATTTACCAATTGTTCAAGCAGATAGGACTCAAGACAATTAAAAAAGAAACTATGATTGGAATTGTAAAAATAAAATGGCGCATACCATGAATCAAAACGTACAGATACAGAATTATGGATTTTACACAGTAAATTTAGCATGAGAGCAAAGAAATTGGACATAAAAGAGCCGATACAGTAAGACAAAGAAAGACTATCCAAGATGTTTACGTGCAACACTACTTGAAGCAAAATGTTAGCAATGAAGTCACATCAGTACGAGGAAGATCAATAACAGTAGACTTGAATATCATATTTTTTTGAATTTTTTTTCAATAGAAAGATTTAATTTTAACTGACAATTGCTCTGGAGACATGGTCAATAAATACCGAATATTTTCACATAAAAAAAAAAATAATTTAATAAGTGTAATTTTCGAAATTTAAACTGAACGGAATTGTAAAAATTACAACATTACCACGATCAAATAGGAATTACGTTTGTAAACCAAAGAAAAATGTATTTTCAACGCTGTTTTTCAAAGTATGTCGGTTAATATTCTTAGTAGTCGTATTTATTTTTCTCTCTGAATTTCTAAAATGTGAAGGTGTCATGACTTACATTATTTACATTCTGATTATTGTTTCTATCTTGGCCGTTATCATCATAACCTGTTTGCAGTTTTGCCATCAAGATTCCTTCAGACCCGGTCAAACTTCAGAGAATTTTGAACTGAAAGTTTGATTTAATCTTATAAAAAGGAAGAATACACACACATACACACACATACACCGACACACGCGCGCATATATATATATATATATATATATAGACGTGTATAATGATAATATACACGCTAAAAATCGGCCTTCTTCTACCGAGCGCCCATAGCTCAGAGGTAGAATCGTCGACTGACGCCAATTCGGTCGGGTTTCAATCCTGGGTTTGAAAAACTATCGAAGTCTAACCGTACTGAAAGTACAATCATGAGATCCCAAAAATATCAATATGAACTCCATTTCTTGCGTTAAAACAGGAACTAACCAACGTCTATATCCATTGGATAGAGTTGACTCTTAGAGTTGTGAGTTCAATACCAGGCTACAGCAGTGGTGAACAAGTAACGTGAAGGATTAGATGGAGATAACTCATGAATCCAATCAAGGCTTAACGCAAGGAATGGAGTTCATATCGCCCAGTGATTGTAATAAAGGGTTCGGTTCGAAATTCCTAGCCCCTGAAGAAGGCCGGAGCGTACAACGGCCGAATCGTCGTACAAATTGCAACAAAGATGAGGACAATAGTCCGAATAATGTAGATACAGTAAAGATGTTATTGGCATTATTTAAATGCCAATAATAAGTAGAATGTGATGGGCTAATGCGCTAAATTTTACTATTAAAAGATAAGTTGGTAAAAAAAAGGATTCTTGATACAACCGACAAAAAATTTTATTACTGTGGGGTTTTTTTTAAGGCAGAAATGGAGCATAAGTAGACTATAGAGTCAGTTAGCGTTTATTTTCTAATGGACACTCAATAGGTTTTCGGCAATTGCAATTATTGTCATTGTGATCATTAATTTTTAGGATTTTGTTGAATGTTTAGGTCATTATATCTGCTTAAAATTCCATTTTTTGTGAGCTTCTCAAGGTTATTTATGCAGCTACAGCTCTGCTTACGAATATTTCTTTTAAAAATTTTGCTGAGTGGATTATTTTTAGAGAATTCTTTTTCAAATAATTTTAGAAAGTTATGCTCTAACTTAGTACTTATCAAATGGTTAAATGGGGGTGTATACTAAATGATTTTTTCTCTTGTTATTATTATTGTTGCTGTTATTCTTATTAATATATTTCAAGTCATGGCATTTATAACCTCTATTTTAAAGGCAATATCATAGAATTTGCTATGTTTGTAAAAGATATATTCAAAAGAATGTATTATTACTAATTCTGTTTTCAGTAGAGATTGATATATCTTTGATGATTGATTGATGGTGGTTATATTTAGAGTAAATTTATATAAGATTATCGTTAGCTTTAAGTAGACAGAGTAAGTGTTATCAACTAGATCAAGCGTTACATCTAGGAAGTCTACTATTTTAGATTAGTTTTATCAGCAAAAGACACAATCCAAAATGCCAAATACAGGTGGAGAATAACAGAATCAAACAAGTACAAGAATTTAAGTACCTAGGAAGTGTTCTAACAGGAGATGGAAAGTGCGACACGGAGATCCGAAGGCGAATTGGCATGGCAAAGGACGCGTTCCAGAAGATGAGCAAAATACTAACACACAGGAGAATCTCAATAGAAACGAAGAAAAGAGTTCTAGACTGCTACGTGATGTCAGTTCTTCAATACGGCTGTGAATGCTGGACAATATCATCGAAAATGAGGAAAAAACTGGAAGCGGCCGAAATGTGGTTCTACAGAAGGATGCTACGGATATTGTGGACTGAGCATACAAGCAACGACGAGGTGTTAGAAAGAATGGCAACAAAAAGGAAATTTATGCTGAGCATCAGGAAGAGACAACTGAAGTTCCTGGGACATGCAATGAGGAAGGAGAGCCTGGAGAAGCTGATACTGACTGGACAGATAGAAGGAAGGAGAGACAGAGGAAGGCAGTGGATAACATATTTGCAGGGACTGATCAGGTGGATGACAGAACGGGGGTTGCCAGGAGAAATAGGAGCAAACATACTAAGAGCCACAAGGGATAGGGAGACGTGGAGATCCATGATCGCCTACGTCCTGAAGGGACAGGGCACATAGAAGAAGAAGAAGAGGTTAAGACTGTTCAGTTCCCTATGTATTAATTTTCTAATTCTGTTAGTTTTAAAATTAGTAGAAATCTTTACCGCCATAAAACCATCCACCTTATACAACTCTGTAGCCTCAGTAGTTTTATCATTGTACGCTGTCAGGTTGTACAGAACAAAATTTGAGGACTCAGCACAGTCTATAAATCCTATTGTGATGTCAAACAAGTCTTCATATATTTTTTCCATTGTTCCTTGTTCAGGATGATTATTGATCGTTTCGAACTCATGATTATTATCAGTTCCTCAGTAGTTAAATCGCAAAACACTATGGCGAATTCTAATGCCAGAGTGAATAGTTCTTTGGAAATAAATGGTTAATAAGCAACAATGTCAAACTGGATAAACGCACAATTCGTCTTAAAATATTTTGGTTAAACCAGTAGATGACATCATTAGTGATAATCCATTGAGTTAATCCGAGACGCGTTTTTATTTGGAAGTTGATTTGAACTTACACAACTCCTCTCAAAATTGTACGAAGACAATCAGACAATAAATGCCTATTAAATTTAATCATAAACTTAACAATATATGTTTAGATAATTATCTGTTGCTTCGATAAACTATATATATATATATATATATATATATATATATATATATATATAGGCAATATCCCGAATTTATACATGTGCTTTTTATTCCATTGTTTTATTTTTTTCGGCCAACAACTTAAAATCACACCTGAAACACGTCAGGATATAATTTTCTTTGTTTACAGAGAGACTTACAAGTATTTGCTGATATTCAATATTAATAACCTTTTTAAATAATGCTATCAGGAATCGAAAAACATATATTAAATAGAAAGACTTGGTCAAGATCTAATGACATACAAATATCTATATTATAAATTATACTTTAGAACATGTACAAACTACAGTCTACTACAAAATTGTATCTTTTGTTTCGACATGTCTCATCACGTGGTTAGTAATGATATATATATCTAAACTTATTTATAAATGGAACTTTGTCTCTGTGTGAGTGTATGTGTTTGTGTGTGTGTGTGTCCGTTACCTACAGACTCCGAAACGGACGAACCGATTTTCGTGAACATTTACACAGTACAGTTGAACAATAAGCGTCTGTGAGTGTTCTTAGATAGATTTTGTGTCGAGGTACCCCTGATAAATATCGAAAATCGATAATCGAAAAAAACCGGATTATAGAAGGAGTGGTCCGATTTTAATGAAATAAATGACATAAGAAACGATATTCAGAAGTTTCAATGTTGCAGTTCTAACAATAGTGCAGAAAATCGATAATATATATATATATATATATATATATATATATATATATATATATGTAAAAGGCAAGATGTCTGTGTGTGTGTCTATTTATCTGCCTGTATGTCTGTATTTTTTTCAGCCCTTCTTCGGGTTTGGCTCTAAGTAGGAATAATTGTACTTCTTAGTCTCAGCCATGATACCATTTACTCAGAGGACTTATTTAGCTTTCAAAATTCAGTTTACGACGAACAACACTTATTTGATATCGATACCAGGAAATCAAAATTTGACTTACATCCATTCATTTTTCTTTCAGGCTACGGTTTCGCTTTAACTGGAAACAACTATTGCTTTTTAGTCTTTCGTGTCAACGTCCAAAGAGCCTGAGCTCCAGGACCATGGATTAGTTTTAAAGCTTTCATTACACCCGAGCAACGCCTTGCTATACTGCTATTAAATATATATATATATATATATATATATATATATATATATATATATACGGAAGTAAATTAACAGTATTTACAGCAACGGTTTCATTTCGAATGAATAAAAAACTACAATATTTACATCATCGACATTGGTGCAAAATAGGAAGGCTAGAATCTAAAGTAAAGAGATTAAAGCTTTTAGTTAAATCCAGATATATAGAAAATGACATAAATACGACTTTTCATAATCTGCTTAGCATAGATCATAGTAAGTTTTACTGTTATCCAATATAAATTTAACCTCGAGAAGAAGCAAAATGATTTTAAAAATTCATGACAATAAGATAGTACATTACCAAACTGAAAATTAGATATTAGTGTTCCTTAATTTTCACTTTTCCTATGATCAGAAAGGGCATTACGTAAATTTATATTTGAATTCCAAATCCATCAAATTTGGTTTTAAAATCTATTAAAGTTAACCTAGAAAATATATTGTTATTAAGGTTAGATAGACAGAACTTTGCTGAATTTGCAATCACAGAGGACATTATCGAAGATAATATAGCATGCAAAAAACTCAAATTTAAAATGTATCGCATAGTGAAAAGAAAATCTAAGAGATGAAATGATGATTTAGATCGATTTAAAGAGGCAGAATACAACAGAAATAATAATAAAAAAATCAGCAAAATTAACTCTTAGAATTACGAATATTAATATGAACATGTAGATAAAAAGAAACTACATTTAAACAAATCAGCGTTTGACAACTTAATCAAGAGAAATTAAGAGAAACAGAAAGAAAACTGATGTTATAAAAGATATTATATAGTTGCAGAGGAAGAACTTGAAAGAGTCCTCTACTTCATAGGACGTAAGTAAACAAAGAACAGAAACGTAAAGTCATTTAAGAATAAGAACAATACGTGAAGAATAACAGAACAGTGGAATGCTTAAACAAACATCGGCAGCGATCATTCAAACATATTCTAGTTATGTTTCACAAGTAACAACAAAAGAACTGAGGTTTACGCTTTAAAATTTGATAGGTGGAAAATCACCAAAGTGAATAGTGCCAAATCCGCTGCTATGAAAGTCGGCTCCCTGTGCAGGGCCCGGAAGTTTTTCCCACCTGAATCTATTCTGCACATATACAAATCTACCATCCGCCCGTGTATTGAATATTGCTGCCATATCTGGTCGGGTGCCCCTGCTGCTCTCCTTGGGCTTCTTGACAAAATAGAAAGGAGGATCTGTAACGTGGTTGATACTGACTTGGCAGACCGGCTGCAGCCGCTCTCTCACCGGCGTGATGTGGCTTCCCTGTGCCTCTTCTACAAGTACTTTCATGGCTACTACTCCGATGAGCTTAGTTCACTGGTGCCGCCCAAGCACGAATTTACACGAGATACTAGATTAGCAACTAGGTCCCACCCTTTTACAGTTAAACAAATAAGATGTAACCGTAAATTCTACTCCAACAGCTTCCTTTCTCGCGCTTCCCGCCTGTGGAACTCCCTTCCACAAATTTGCTTTCCCGACAGTTACAATCTCCAGGTGTTTAAATGTAGGGTCAATAGACACCTCCTATCACACTAACTCTCAATTATTCTCAGAACACTTTCATCTACCCAACCCTCATTCTCGGTATCCTTACCCGCCTATCACCCACCCTCTGACATTTCCTATACTTAACCATCCTTTCTCCACTCTACGTAGCCCCCTGCGCAGTAGTGGCAGTGACATGCCTTGCTCGGAGTGAAACGCTTATAATAAAAAAAAATACTCATCTACTAACCACTGGACCCTAGCTCTCTCCCCACCCCTGTATAATCTTCCCTTTCTCTCCACCTAGGTATCTGTTATCGCACCTGCTTTCTATTGTTCCTTTCTAACTAGTTTGTACTCCTCACTCTTCTAATTAATCTTTTTTACATTTATGTAACCCCCTGCACATCAGTGGCCTTTCCGCCTTGCTTGGGGTGAAATGATTAAAAAAAAAAAAGTAATCTTTGGAATGATGTAAGGAAATAATTATACAAGCAATTAACACAACTCAGCGCCGTCTAAACTCCAGTTCATGAATCGTAGTACTATTTTATGAATAAAGGAGATGAGACAAAATTTGTCAACTGTTCTCCTATAACATTACATTTGAACTTATATAGCCTCTCTCAAAATAGCTCGGCTTACGGCCATATCACGTTGAATCTACCGGTTCTCGCTCGATCACCGAAGTTAAGCAACGTTAAACCTGGTCAGTACTTAGATGGGTGACCGCTTGAGAATACCATGTGCTTTAAGCGTTTAGTGACGGATGTGTGTTATGATGCAGTGGATATCGGTTCGGAAAGAAAAATCAGTTGACCGAGTACGAATTCAACTTGAATACCCAACATTCACTTAAGCACTGGTACCCTCGGGAAAGGTATTAATCCGTCTCTTCCCTCCATTTATCCGTTAAATAACAGGGTAGGTCTTGGGGACCCTGCCCTTAAAAACAAATCCTAATGAATCTTGATACTCGAAGAGAAAAAAGTATTACTAGACACAAAACTTATATAAAAAAAACAACAATAAATTGTTGAAAGAAGAAGATATTACCAGCAATAAATAAATCAAATTTATTTGGCAATAAATAAACCGGTGAGGTTGATATGCCATAAAAAATAGTCAAAATTGTACGAAGACAATCTAACAAAGAAATCTGATCAAAAGCTGTGATACAAAAAAGCAATGGTTACGGCTTCATCATATATAAACACCTATCCCTGTACGAGGACTGAAGTAATGTAACGTCAAGTCTGATCAGGACCTAGATGGGTAACTGCCTGGGTGCAGTAACTTTGGATGTGTGGGACGAGCAATGGATTATTTATTTAATCTGAATTCTTAATCGGTAATCTGAGTTCCCTTTTCAGTTGGTTTCTTTATATTAACTTACGCACAAATATCTGTGGAAAATCTTTATCCATCTCTCTCCAGCTATAGAATAATTCAATCAGTTCAGTGCAATACGTGATACACGACTGGGTGATCATGTTTTTTTTTCGACACATGACTGACTGGGCAGAAGATTTCTCTGCAGTAGATTGCCATTAATTTCTTCGTTAGACATATTGCCAACCAAAGCTACAGAACCCAATCTGTTCTGTTATTTAACACATAGCTAGAGGGAGAAGAAAATGGATTAATAACTTTCGCAAGGGTATTTTTAGTATAAGTGAATGCAACACATAAAACTGGGATTCGATCTCGTCTCTCCGATTATTTGTTCCTAGCCGATATCCACTGCACTACAACGTACATCCCAATATGGGTTAATTAGTAAGACAAAATAATGAAATAGATAAATAAAATGAAATTACGTTCAAACATATTTAGATTTCGACATAAAATCGTCAGCACCCACTCGCATCCTATTATCGGGATCGTCATCCTCTTTCCTTATCCCCTTTCTCCTCTCAGTAGACGATAATGGACATGGCAGTGAAGGCTCAGCCTACTCCTAAAAAGCTCACACAGGAGTGTTGGTGGTGGATGTGGCTGCCTTGTCGGGACATCTTGAAAACAATCTCAGATCTTCTTCATGTTGACGGTGAGACACTGATTGTCCCACACCAGGAAGGACAATTTGCAGCAACGTTTTCCCAGATCTCAGGGTCAATGTTGTCCTGTGCCAACGAAACAGCATTAAATCACTCATAGAGGTTGATATGTCACTTGTAGTGAAGAAAAGAAGAACTTGCTTAAAAATTCACCTGCTAAAAACTGACTCATTGAATTTGTTAGAAAAAAAAATCGAATTTAAAAAATTTGCTTAGCCTAGATGCAAAACGAACCAAAAACAAAACTCAATGCGAAATGTTTTTTGGCCGACAGAAAACTAGGAAATATCTAAAAACAAAATTCAAATAATCTTCAATTATCTGAAACAAATTTTTCGGAACCTTTTCGCTAGCCTACGCGAAGTTTATTCGTCGCCTAATGGATAGGCCAGAATCACACCCGAGAGTGAACGACTTTTTCAAGCTCTACAGACGAAAAAAACGGGCTAAGTCGCCAGTCGTCAGAGAGAAAAGAGCCGAGTGTAATTATCACGTACTCGTGACAAACTTAAGCGATCGTTATTATTGAGATCTTTATCTTTCTCCCTCACCTGTTTTTGCTCACGGTTCTCCCGTCTGCTTTTTCTTATAACTTGATAACCGAACAGAACCCTTAAACATTGAGCAAATACTTCAAAGACATTTCTACCCAACTATAACGCTCATACATACATGCATATATTCTTGCCTACGTACACATATACTCATTCTTGCAAGTACTATTTAAAACATTTCAATGACCTCTTGATACCCTTAACTTCTTAATACTTTTTCTCATTAAACATTAACTTGTACAAATTCATGTCATTCTTTTCTATTAATAAATTTCTATTTAAACATACAAAAGGTATACTTTTATTCTTCCAGTAATACACCTGCTGATAAGCTTCTGATAATTCTGGATAAAACCTGTAAATTGTAGGAAGTTTGGTTATGTTTCACACCAGGCCAATTTAAGCAGACAAGCGAGATGTATGCGAGTTTACTCAAAATAGACTCTCTAGAATAGAAGTGAATGTCGACAAAAATGCATACAGCAAATATGTTCGCGAGTAGAAGAGTATGAAGAGGTATTTCATTCAGTAGAACAATTGATAATCTTTAAATCACAAGAAAGCAAAAACTACAACTACTTTTAATAAAACGTACGATAACAGTAATGGTTCGGTTAGAAATAAAATAAATAATCATAATTAGAAACGAAATATATAACAAAATAAAATTGTTTCAGCACAAGCAAATTCATAAAACCTGTATGATGCAAGGGGGTTATTGGGGGTAAAAGATTATAAAAATGCCCTTGTGAGATGAAAACCATTGTGAGATGAAGATTCTAAGAAAACCATTGTAAGATGAAAACCATTATTAGATAAAAACCATTGTGAGATGAAAGATAATAAAAAAAACATTGTGAGATGAAGACCATTGTGAGATGAAAGATAATAAGAAAATCATTTTGAGATGAAAACCATTGTGAGATGAAGACCATTGAGTGATGAAAGATAATAAAAAACCATTGTGAGATGAAAACCATTGTGAAATGAAAACCATTATGAGATGAAAACCATTGTGAGATGAAGATTCTAAGAAAAACATTGTAAGATGAAAACCATTGTGGGATGAAAGATAATAAAAAAACATTGTGAGATGAAGACCATTGTGAGATGAAAGATAATAAGAAAATCATTTTGAGATGAAAACCATTGTGAGATGAAAACCATTGAGTGATGAATGATAATAAAAAACCATTATGAGATGAAAACCATTGTGAGATGAAGATTCTAAGAAAAACATTGTAAGATGAAAACCATTGTGGGATGAAAGATAATAAAAAAACATTGTGAGATGAAGACCATTGTGAGATGAAAGATAATAAGAAAATCATTTTGAGATGAAAACCATTGTGAGATGAAAACCATTGAGTGATGAAAGATAATAAAAAACCATTGTGAGATGAAAACCATTGTGAAATGAAAACAATTATGAGATGAAAACCATTGTGAGATGAAGATTCTAAGAAAAACATTGTAAGATGAAAACCATTGTGGGATGAAAGATAATAAAAAAACATTGTGAGATGAAGACCATTGTGAGATGAAAGATAATAAGAAAATCATTTTGAGATGAAAACCATTGTGAGATGAAAACCATTGAGTGATGAAAGATAATAAAAAACCATTGTGAGATGAAAACCATTGTGAAATGAAAACAATTATGAGATGAAAACCATTGTGAGATGAAGATTCTAAGAAAAACATTGTAAGATGAAAACCATTGTGAGATGAAAGATAATAAAAAATCATTGTGAGATGAAGACCATTGTGAGATGAAAGATAATAAGAAAATCATTTTGAGATGAAAACCATTGTGTAATGAAAGATAATAAGAAAACCATTGTGAGATGAAAACCATTGTGGATGAAAAGAAACTTCAAGTAGGTAGAAGATGAAAATTAATATCGATTTTAATTTTTGTGATACAGTAGTTAATAGAAAAGAACGATGTAGAAGGGAATACCACCATCGAGATATGCGAGAGAAGAAACTGAATAGAAAGTACTCTATATATGAATTTCAGCAGTACAATAATGCTACAAGTGTAGTACTACGCTTAAAAAATTTAATACCAAAGAATAAAGTTCACTAAGACCTTTAGTGTAAACATATTTATAGAAACAGCTAAAAACTACAATATCTTAATATCTTATAAGAGTTATTACTTTGCTTGATCGATCATAGCATTCATTCAGTTAAGTTCCATACGTGATACACGATTGGGCGATCATGTCTCGAAAGAGACATGACTGACTGGGCAGAATATTTTTCTGCAGTAGGTTGCCATTGCCTTCTGCGGTAGACTGGTTGCTATAGAACCTAATTTTTTCCGTTATTTAACCCATAACTGGAGGGAAGAGAGGGATTAATATCTTTCCCAAAGGTATTTGCGCGTAAGTGAATGCAAGGAATTCAGCTGGAATTCGAACTCGACTTCCCAATTCATCGTTTCGAGTTGATATCCACTGCACCACAACGCACATCCAAAGCATTATGTAACGTAAATACGCTTTCAATCCCAGAATTAGTATCCTTAATAGATCTAGTCTTGATATTACTTATTAATTATTTCATACTAGACAACATTAAAGCTGATATGACGCAAGTGTTTGCTCAATGTTAAAGCAATTTCAACTGTAAAATGATGAGACCTTGCCACGAATCTAGTCAATTAAGTGACATACATGATACACGCTTTGATCGATCATGTCTCCAAAGAGACATGACTGACTGACTGGGCAGAAAATTATTCCGCAGTCGGTTGCCATTGCTTCCTGCGGTAGACTGGTTGCCAGCCAAGGCTATAGAACTCAATCTGACCTGTTATTTGACTCATAGCTAGAGGGAAAAATATGTATTATATTATTTAGAAGTAATTAGTGAGGGATCAGTATATTACTTCATCACAATATAAAACTCATCACCTACTTTATGCCCATTAGAAGCCTTAATCATATTTCAAGCCTGTAGAACCCAGTATGTCCTGTTATTTAACTCATAACTGGAGGGAAAAGATAGATTAATACCTTTTCCAAGGGTATTTATGCACTTAATCTAGTACGAAGTTTAAATTTATAAAGTGTGAGGACCAAAGATGCAAGTTCATCAGGACAATTACAATGAAAGTTTTTATAGAAAAGGCACAGAGAAGATACGTTACGGTTGTGGGAACGTGGTTGAAGCCGAGATGTCAGCTCGGAACAGATAAATTTGCAGATGCTTCTTTGGATTATGTCACGAATTTCTAGATACATATAAAAATTATGAGTCCAAATGTGATAGCCATTTTTAATGCACGGACGAATTGATTTATAAAGGTGCAAACTTCTCAGGTGAGAAAATTGTCTAGCACGACACTGTGACAGATACTTCTCGCCGCAGACATAACGGTTAATTCGATATAAGCATTCCAATTCAGGTCAGTAGAATACCTTAAATGTAATTTATAACATTTGAAATGGACACAATTGAAGTAAGCATAAGAATAACGCAATGAGTAATAATTTTTTATCCCATCATCTGTTGATTTATCTATTTACGCATAAATACATTTGTTTATATATACCGTGGGTAGGCAATGTGAGTAAACGATTTATTTGGCAGAAGTCTGTGTACATGTCAAACTGTTAAGCGTCCGCCAGTCCACTTAATATCTTTTTTCAGACCAATTCTGAGATTGATCCAAAAGGATATTCTTGCCGTCCATCATATCATTTCGCTAATTTACCTATTCAAATATCAGTATGACACTGACTAAATAGGTAGAACGGGTCAGCCGATGGAAGCAAGGATCAATCAACATGTACTAAACAGCATTCAAAATGGCAAGGTGGATCATTTGCTTATGTGCTTGAATAAATCTGACAGGAGGTAGCCATTTACTTTCTGTATGACCAAACAAAATTCATTCAATGGAAAAGACAGCAAGTAATAATAAATTGCCAAAAATTATATGATAAACAAAAGCTTGTTGCGAGACGTGAAGCACATGGCGCATAAAAATATTCGTGTATATATATATATATATATATATAATTCCAGTTGAAGAGGACTCAAGTTTTCTTTTTATTTTGAGTGCTCTGGCATTTACTTTATTATAAACAGTTCTCAATACAATGAGTATTATAGAGCTTAATATAATTATATAGTTACGTATCAATTGTACATTGTGACACGGAAATTTCTATGTTTCGTGATAGATTCTCATCATCAGGCAATGTTGATATTAGTTGTGCAGATGATTTATATTTAAATGACAAAAACTTTTGGTTTGCTGTGTATGTATGTGGGTGTAATGCATTCTTTGGGGCCAAATCCCAAAATGAATCTCCATTCTGATTAGCCACAAGAAACACCCACATGCATACACAGCAAATCAAAGGTTTTTGTCATTTAAATGTAAATCATCTGTACAACTAACATCAACATTGCCTGATGATGAGAATCTATCTCGCAATGTACAACTGATATATATATATATATATATATATATATATATATATATATATATATATGTTTAATGCAAAGATAATATTGTCACTCATAAGGGCTGGGGTTTTTGATCTCCTTTTATGACCCGTGTGTTATTTTTATTTCTATAGAGCTTGGTGTAATTTGATAGAAGGAGAACCCGAGCAGATATGGCAACAAGATTTAAAGGCACAGACATTATATATATATTCGGGTTTCAATCCTGGGTTAGGAAGCGATCGGAGACTAAACCGTACTGATGAGCTGTCATACAGCGAAACAGATCTGTTTGCGGATGACTATAGTATTTACGCTTTCACACCCAGATTGAGAACTCTGGAAGAGTGGAAGACTTTGTAAACAGTAGCTACTCCGGCATATACGCATTGCTCATTCAATAATGAATTAGAGCACGCTAGCTATTAGGCGTGTTTATACGCGCTAAAAAGCCCGCCACCTTCTACCGGACGCTCGTGGCCTAGGGTTAAAATCGCTGACTGACGCCGATTTGGTTGGGTTTCAATCCTGGGTTAGGAAGTGAGCCGTACTGATGAGCTGTGATACAGCGAAACAAATCTGTCTGTAGATGACTATAGTATATATACACACACACACACACACACACACATATATATATATATATATATATTAGTCATCCGCAGACAAATCTGTTTCGCGGTATCCCAGCTCATCAGTACGGTTAGACATCCAGTTGCTTTTTACACAGGATTGAAACCCGACCGAATTTGCGTCAGTCGGCGATTCTACCTCTGAGATATGGGCGCTCGGTAGAAGGAGGCAGACGTTTTAGCGTGTATATTATCGTTACACACGCCCAATAGCTGAGAGTGTTATAATTCATTGCTGAATGAACGATGCATAGATGCTAGAGTAGCTCCCAATAGCTGAGAGTGTTATATGCATTTTGCACCTTTTTGCACAAGATCTAAAGGAGCATCTTCAATATAATCAATCCTGAGTTGGCAACCCTCCTTCAGTCACTTTTTCACCGACATTATGAGGCTTCCCTCAGTTTTTTCTACAAGTATTTTCATGGCAACTGTGTAGTTAAATGTAAGTTAAACTTCTACACTTATTCTCGCATTACCAATAGCGGGACCCTTCCGTTTCCCAGCTTCCCTGATAGTGGCTATCTTCAAAAATTCAAATGAAACTTCAGTTGCCATCTTTTATCTACATGATTTCAATCCATCTCGTATGTTTCTTCGGCATCCCTTGTAATTTGATTTTTTTCCCTAACTGTAACCCTATGCTCACCAGAGATTACCCGACCTTGCTTTGGGGGAAATTTTGTATATATATATATATATATATATATATATATATATATATATATATATATATATGTGTGTGTGTGTGTGTGTGTGTGTGAATATAGATGAATGAAAATGTGACGAAATTAGAAAGCATGCATAAAATATATTCCAATTACGAATACAGAATAATATGCTAATTCGCACAACTTCATCTCGACTAATAAAACACCTGATCATGATTAGAACATACAGTCATCTAAATATATTGCGTCAGAGAATGGGAGAAAAAAATCACCCAAATCACACGCACACATACACATATATATATATATATATATATATATATATATATGTGTGTGTGTGTGTGTGTGTGTGTGTGTGTGTGTGTGTGTGTGTGTGTGTAGTTCAACTATTATAAAATCATTGAATTGCGAATATGAATATATATATATATATATATATATATATATATATATATATATATATGTGTGTGTGTATATAGCTCAAGGAAATTGTAGATTATAGAAACTAAATACAAAGCCATCATAATTCCCGCTTTAACACTCATATACATAGATATATAAATATATTGTCTTTGAATTCCATTTTAATTCTTTCTGAGAATTATAGAAATATAACTTGAATTAATGTACCGAACAATATTTTTTATGTAAATGACGTATGTTAATCTACTCGAAACTATATATATATATATATATGGATGTATAATGTTCGTGTGAGTATGTACGAAAATGTATGTAAGGATATGTGGTTGATTCTATTCTAACGTATTGCGCTACTTTTATGTTATTTCTAAAATTCATCAAATACACACTTAATATTTCATATGTTAACCTTTACTTATCTCAAACACTTCCAGCTCTTTCTCGGAATCATTTTTTATTTCATTCTTATATTCTTCGTCTTCCTGAACGTGTCTTCACCAACAATTTCCACTTATCAATCTCTTATGCCACGGGCACTTTCTTGCAAACACTTGTCACACTTCATAATATTTTTTTTAACCTATATATCGACTTGTCTAGCAAAGCAATCTTCAGAAGCGAAGCCAGTATTAACTCTTTTCTTAAAGAACCCGAAATTCGGGTGCTTCATAATTATATGTGTTTACGATGAATGACCCCTGGACATGTTACAACAACAACAACAACAACAACAGCAGCTGCAATAATGATAACAACAACAATAATAATAATGATGATAATAATAAGAAGAAGAATTAAAGAAGAAGAAAAAGAAGAAGAAAAATAAATGATAGTAATGCTTTGATTATTATCGCAGTAAAGTTTAATGAAAAAAAAAGAATACTATTACTTATATAAATGCAAAACTTCTTCAACTCTTTCTTTTCTACCTATTCCACATTTTCTTATTACTACTACTAAACATACCCCTCCTGTTAATACAACAACTATGAATAATAATAATAATAATAATAAAAAGAAGAAGAAGAAGAAGAGGAAAAAAAGAAGAATCAAAGAAGAATCAAAGAAGAAGAACGATAAAAAGATACGAATGTTTTGCTTTTTATCGCAGTAAAATTTAATGAGCAGTTTTTACTATGACTGATATAAATTCAAAACTTAATCACCCCTTTCTCTTCTATATATTTCGCATTTTATTATTACTACTACTAAACATACCCCTAATGTTAATGCAACAACTCTGAATAATAATAATAATAATAATAATAATAATAATAATAATAATAATAATAATGTGCCACATTACTGGATTTTAAAGACTTTAAATATATACAAGATATCGCCCGTCATCATCAATTTCATCAAACAGTGCATGTCTATATGGAAAACAACCCTTTACCTCAATCATATAAATGGAACCTATAAGTCTGATGAAATAAACATCAAAAGAGGTATATTTCAAGGTGATTCTTTATCTCCCTTACTATTCTGCATATCATTAATAGCACTAACCAGTCAACTTAATAAAACAGAATGTGGTTATAAAATAGGCCAAAAGAAAATAAGCCATCTATTTTACATGGATGACTTGAAGTTATATGCTAAGAATGATAATGAGCTGGAAGGTCTTCTGCAAACTGTAAAATGCTTCAGCGAAGACATTGGAATGAAATTTAATTTGAATAAATGTGCTAAAGCTACAGTTTTACGTGGGTCAATACAAGAAACATCCTCAATTAGCTTAGACCCTGCTGTAACAATAAAAGAATTGAAACCAGAAGAAGCTTATAAATACCTAGGTGTAAATGAAAGCGAAAACATTCACCATAAAAATGAAAGAAATAGTGCGTAAAGAGTACTATAGAAGGCTACGAATGATATTAAAAATTGAATTAAATTCACAGAACAGAGTTATGGCCATTAATAGCCTTGCAATCCCAGTTGTCCAATATAGCTTTAACATGTTAAACTGGACTCTAAACGACATCAGGCGAATGGATTCTAAAACAAGAAAGCTTCTTTCTAAGCATAAGATGCATCATCCAAAGGCTGATGTAGACCGTCTAAACATACCCCGTAAAGAAGGTGGAAGAGGTCTTATTCAGCTGGGATTGTCATACAAGACAACAACTATTGGCTTACTAACATACATAGAAACAACAAAGGATTGGATGATACAATTAGTAAGGCAACATGAAGAAAGAAAGAAAATATATCCAATAATAAAAGAAGACAGTAAATACAAACAAGATTTACAGTTAGTAGATGCTGTAGAAAAGCAAAACAGAAGCCAAGTACCAACTATTGCGGCAAAAAATATGAAAATGAAAGCCAAAGATAAAGCTCTTGAACAGATGAAACAGCGCTGGCAAGACAAACCTCTGCATGGCCAATATCCAGAACGTACCAATAAATCCAATGTTGACACAGTTAATACTCATCGATGGTTACGTGCATCTGGATTAAAGTCTGAAACTGAAGGCTTTATTCTTGCAGTTATTTTTATTTTTTATATTGCTGTTACTATGAGAATACACGAAAAATGAGTAAATAAATTACACTATTTACATTATTCGGACTATTGTCCTCTCCTTTGCTGCCATTTGTACGACGTTTCGGCCGTTTTACGCTCCGGGCTTCTTCAGTTGCTTGGAATTTCGAACCAAAACCTTTATTACAATCACTGGGGATATGAACTCAATTTCTTATGTTAAGACAGGAACTAACCAACTTTACGACGTTTCGATCGTTTTACGCTAGGAATTTAGACCCGAGCCCTTTATCATGACCGAGCAACGGCCGAAACATCGTACAAATGGCAAAAAAGATGAGAACATAAGATCCGAATAATGTAAATAGTGAAATACTACCTAATCTCAGAAATATAGACAATTTTATGATCACGTTTTCCAAAGTAACATCAAAAATTATCGGCATGAGTAAAAATATGTTAAAATTTTACTTCTTCAGCATAGTCAGCTTCTTTGTATGACATATATTTTGATGCTATGACAGATAATGTGAATTATCTTAACGAAAGAGAAGAAAATTACATAAAGAGTAGATTTCTCTATGTAAGCAGATAAGTTAATTGTACGGGAAGAAACGAATAAAGATAGATAAATACCTAAACGATGGACAAGAACTTATATATATTATAAATTATGTTTTAGAACATGTACATGTTTTAGAACATGTACATAATTTTTTCTATATACATAAGATATATAGAAAATTTATGTACATGTTCTAAAACATAATTTATAATAAATATTCACAGCTCTATACATCATATATCGAACACTGTTTTAAATTAATGTTTTGGACGGGAAAAAAGTTTTTCTTTTCTCTCCTCGTTCTATACTCACTCGTATATATATATATATATATATATATATATATATATATATATATATATATACTCAGTTTTAATCCGAGGTTATGGACAGTATGGTTAAATAAAATAAAGACAAGAGGAAAACTGTTATTTAAAATCGCCTACGTCTTTCTGCCTTGAAAAAGTCCATCACGGACGAAACGCGTATGCGATTTTAAATAACAGTTTTCCTCTTGACGTTATTTTATTTAACCATATATATATATATATATATATATATATATATATATATATATGCAATAAATACACATATTCAGTCCTCTAAATAAAAAGAACAAACAACGTAGAAATAAAAAAAAATAAATCCCACACAACATTAACAGCATTTCCATCCACCTATAAATAGTAGTAAAATAAAAACTATCGACAGTGCCTTAAAAAACCATATATCTCAATATAAAATTACCTAAACTAAACGAAAAAGTGACCTGTCCAGAACTAAGCTACCCTACATCCTTCTCCTTACCCAAAGCGACATCTCTAGAAGCACAAACGGACGACTAGATTGTTCTAAACTTCCACCCCACATTCACTTACACCGTTCTCATTAACAGCGACGCCACTCCCATCACACTTATATAGCAGTAAAATAAACAAAAAATGTCTACCCTTCCTTAAAAAAAAACATACATCCCAATAGAAGAACTACCCAGACAAAATAAATAAGGAACTTGCCTTAAACTAAGCTACCTCTCCTAACCTAAATATATATCTTTAAGGCTAAAATACGGCCGACTAAATCAAAATAAGCTCCCACCCCACATTCACTTAAACATCATATCACCATAAATACACCGTTTTCACCATTCAATTTCCAATTCAACTAATCACCCGATGAGAAGCGCACATAGGAGCTTCAAAACGCGAAATTTTTTGTGTAGTGATACTATGAATTTATAAACCATTGTAACAACCATTACAATATATATATATATATATATATATATATATATATATATATATATATATATATATACTAAACATTTATAGGTGATATTGAAATTAGACCAGTAAACAGTTGTATTAGAAGGTGCGAAATATATGTTTTAATGAAACAAATGCTTTATAATTTAGTGCGTTTAGATATTTAAATTACAGAGGTTAGCCGAATCCGCTACCGCCACGCGATAAAAAAAACTTAAAAATACAACCAAAATAGCCGACTACGTACGGAAATTAAGAGAAAAAAATGGCGGGAACCTCCACGTGGGAGGAAAAATATTAAAAAAAAAAGCTAAACCTTGTAACGGAAGTGATATCTGCAGATTGTACAAAGAAGAAAATTTGGCAATAGTATTATTTCCAGAATGACAAAATCTACTAAATGAAAGGACCGAAATAATGTCTGGATATGGACACATTAGAAACATTATTTTAGGCTCGTATAAACTCGGATAAAATGATTTCCAATAACAAACCATTTCTGTATTTTGAACTTCTAGTTATGAACTGATAAAAGCGTTAATCGTTAAGCCATCACTCAAAACCAATCACCTGACGAAACCGAACGGTTCGAAAGGATCTCTCCAACTTCCAAATTTCTAACTTATCCGAACACAAATGTGAAGTTCCACGTTCATAGTGAAGCTTTAAATGAAACGTAAGATTGATTTGACAGATAAAGAGAAATTATTCAGGTCTTCAGAGAATCCAAAAGGATAATGCGTCAAACCCTTTCAAATGTTTGTCAAATACCAACTGCCTATAAAATTTATTATATTATTTACACTCTTCTGTCGTCCTCATTTTGATTGACATGTTTACGACTTTTCAGTCGCTGTACGCTCCGTCATTTTTGCAAAAATTTTGAACCGAAACCTTTATTTTGGTCACTGAGGTATATCATTCTCCTTCAGTGTGTGATGCCACTTCCGGATGTCATATATTTATCTACCTTTAACTCAAATGTCTTATTTGTTCCCCACTGCCGTAGAGACTTGTTGAACTAATAACTGTTTGGGTTACTGACTGAAACCAACGAACGCCTGTATCCACATGAGGACATGTAGCACCGGAGAGTATAACGGCCAAAACATGGAATTAAAAAAGCGGACAACAGTGTAAAAAATGTAAATACTATCTCATGTCACACATACATACATATAATGAAGTTTTTTGTTGATGATACTGATCTGATAAGATGCAATATCTCATGAATCACCGTGAACCATATAAAAAAAAATCCGCCCAAATGTACGGAAATTATAGATAGATCTTTTTGGCAATTTAAATTGGAGGCTCCTGTTAAAGTCTAAGTATATGTTAACTGGGGCAATGAATGGTTTGTTAATTTTAACGTACCAAATGTAAAAATGCTCCCTATGAACCATCAGACGGATTCATTTCTGCCTTCCATTATCATGGCTGATGTTAACCTCCAGAAGAGTGACCCATTTCAACTTCTCGGGCTAACCTTTTCAACTGACATGAAGTAGAACAATTATATTGAAACTATTGCTATGTCAGCCGCAAAGAATCTTGGTTCTATGTATTCTGCTCGAGATTTCTCCTCTCAAAAATCTATCATTCATATCTATAACTGTACCATTCTCCGATGGTTAGAATGTTGCTACTACATTTGGTGCTGCTTCTGATATATTTCTAGAAATCCTTAAAATTAAAAGAAGAATCAGCAATATTATTGGGCCTGACCTGGCATATTAGCTTCAGACACATTCACAACGCCGTAACGTTTTTTTTAATCATTTCACCCCAAGCAAGGCATTCCACTGCCACTATTGCGCAGGGGGTTATATAGGGAAATATAAAGAGAAAGAGTGGTTAGATGTAGGAAATGTCAGAAAGAGGGTGATAGACGGTAAGCCTGAGGGTTGGGCAGATGGGAAGAGTGTTTGAGAGAATGGATGCGAGTTTGTGTGTTAGGTGTTTATTGACCTTATCTTCCCTGTACGTTTTCTATAAATATTTCCATGGTCATGAGGTCTCATCAATTTATATTTGAGTTGTCTAGTGCCAACCGTAAATTCTGTGCTAACAGTTTTTTCACTTCTCGCTTGTGAAACACTCTTCAGGAGTTATGTCTTTCAGTCAACTTTAATCTTCAAAATTTTATATTCAATGCCATTCGCTATCTCCTGTCTTCCTAATTACTTTTCTTGTGTTCTCACTCCTTAGTAATGTTTCTGCTTTCTAATTTTTTTATACCCAATAATGCTTTCTATATAAGTGGCTTTACAGCATTGCTTGATGTGAACTAGTTTTTAGAAAAGTTATTTATAGTGGATACCCGCTCTGGAAATCAAACAGTTAAGTGTCATACGTGTTACACGCTTAGGAGGTTATGTCCCGAAGGAGGCATGACTGACTGGACAGAAGATTTTCAGGCATTATTTACTGTGGTAGACTGGTTTCCAAGTAAAGCTACAGAATCAAATCTCTCATGTTATTTAACCCACAGCTGGATGGAGAAGAGAATGATTCATATCTTTCCAAAGGGCATTTGAATGCAACGAATTCAGCTGTAATTCGAATTCGGTTCTCAGATATCCCGTTCTGAGCTGATATCCATTGAACCACAACGCACATGCGCTGGATTTAGCATTTTAAAAAATTCAAACAGCGTGTATTATATCTATTAGTCTGCGCACTCGAGAAATTTTCGGAAATAAAATATAATCTCCGGAATGGATGGGATCTGCGTTACAATTTGTAGGAGGAACCGCCTAGTGACCTGGCAGTCCTTAGACCGTTTGGATGCACAGAGCGTCACTACCAAGTTATATTTTCCATTTTTTTTTACACCCAGATTGTAAATATTTTCTTCAGACATTACTAAGCAATTTTAGATAAGTTGACTATAAATTTACCAAAGCCATTAATCGTAATTTCTTATAATGTCGTGTATGGTCACCCGTACTTCAAAATTCAAAATTATTTTAAAAATATTTGGGTTTGATGATTTATATTAAACTTTTCCATTTATGATTATGAAATATAGTTTTTATTTTATAATAGTATCACCGAAAATACTTAAATTAATACAGAATTTAAAAATATTTCGAACTTAATAAATATTTCTTTTTGTATTTTTAAATAATGAAAACATTTCTTGTAAAAATTCGTTATTCATCAACATTTTAAACTAAGACAATAGTGTATTTAATAAATTTTCTGTATAAAATCAATTACGAGCTTTATCATTTTTTATTTTTGTTATTTTATATTCACAACAGTATTTTCGTAAATTGTATTTCTGTTTGAAATAAATAAAAATAAAAATAATGATTTAAATTCTCCAAGTTGTACTGATTTTACGCAAGTGAGATGGCAATTCCATGTGTACAAAAGAATTATTTCAGTTCAAAAAATTTTAACTAAGTAAAATGAGCTTATATTTAATGTCAACTAATGTTTGCTACATTTAGAAAATCAAACCAGAATCAAGGTTTGAAACAAATTATTTAAATTATTAAAATATAATTAATTTTTCTATAATTAAATTCAATTATTGAAATGATCGACATATAAGTTACATTATCAGACATACATTAAATTTAATTGTCTAAAATATGGGTAGCGTACAAATTTAGAATTGAACATACAAAAAAGAATATAGTTTTTGGTTTGGAAAGAAATAATTAATCGATTTTACAAATATAGAATATTAAATTTTCTTAACATTTTTAGAAATCTCTGTTTTGCTTATAGTTTTGATTCGAGAACAATCGGATAGATTCAGCTAACAGACAGATCATTTGGGTCTGACAGTGCTTATTGTTTAAGAATCGAATTATTTGATCGTGACAAGATAATTAAATTCAAATTTACGCCAATGTTTTAATCCCCCATCTTCGCACTTGACATTGGAATTACCATTATTCATCCCGAAAGCATAAAAATTCTTTAATGATGTTAAACAAAACTTTGGTCATCCATTCATTAGAATGGCATCGATATTAGGTTGATATGATTAATATTATATTAATGCAATACATACAAAAATATTTTTAAAAAAGACGCCAAACTTTATAAAAATACAGTTTTACTGTTAAAATGCTTGATATTATTAAAAAAAAATTTAAATGATTTTATTAAACTTTTTAACGCCTTCCAGCAGGTTCTAAATGTGGTTAGAAATCTTGTTTTGTTTGTGTCAGCAAAGAGCCAAAGATTATTAGGAATTTTCAGCGACTTTTTCGTGTTCAAACAAATTTTTTGAAATTCTTGCAAAAATCAAATAATTGTGGAATTGTAGTTAAATATTCAGAACCTATTCACAAATTAATGATATTACTTTTGAATTTTGTTTTTATAGAAAATAATAGTAAAATGTCTTTTACATATTACAATTGTAAACCCACATACTTAATTTTATTAAATTTTGAAAAATTATAATTCCAGTTTCTTCATATTTATGCTAATTAAAAGCAGAACTTATGGAAAAATTGAAATCATCAATTTGTTTTTGTCAAACCGAAACACTATTTACTGAAAATACGTCTTGAATTGAAAATAATGCACTGAAACTATGACATTATTTAATTAGATAATTTTAATTGATTTTATAGTGAATATGTATGAAGGTCAAAATTGTCTTAATTAAAAAAATCTATGAGTAATGACTTTTTAGACAAATTTCTTGTCATTTGTAAATTATAAATATTATGTTTTAAATATTTATAAATTATGCATTAATTTCAGTCGTTTGGATGATATTAATAAGCAAAAACTATATTTACTTATTATAAATGGAAAAGCGTAATACATTTCATCATAGACTAATATTTAAAAATAATTTTGGATTCTTTATGCGTATAAACGTAACCATTTTGTAAGTACGGGTAACCATACACGACATTATCGGTAAATAAGAGTGATGCCTATAGAGAAATTAACGTCAACATTTTTTAAAAATTTGATAAAACATTAGATTATCGCGAATAATTTCTTATATTTTTAAGATTACGGAGTATTTCAAATTGTATAAAGATGGCGCTCCTAGATTTTCTTAAAATATCATTTTCTGATAAAGTCCTGTAGAACAATATTAGACCTGTCATAAAGTTGTTAAACATGTGTCAACAGCTACTCATGGGTTAAAATGAATCTCTGCCATATTTTTAACTGTAAGTAAATAATATTTGTTTCAAATTTTATTAATTATACTTTGAATCATTTAATATTTCTCAAATAAAGTTTTAGAAAACTATATTTTACTCAGCTATTTTAGTAACAACAATACTTTCAGTTAGTTTTGAAATATGTTTGAAATACACGAAAGTATTTATATTGCTTATTGAAAATATTTAATTTAATATATTAGTTTGAAACTAAAACTAAAAACTTCAAGAAAGATTTTTCATTTAAAAACATAATTTCAAACATTAAGTAATGTTTCTCTGTGGTTCTTAGATACATGTGTGTTTGTGTATGTGTGTGATAAATATAGTTTTACAGCATGCTATAATTATGAGTTAAGTGCTTAATTTCCGGAATATAGTTTATGTAGTATATAGATGACCATGCACTCATAAACTGAGTGTATGGTCATCAGCAAAAGATACAACCCAAAATGCCAAATACAGGTGGGGGATAACAGAATCAGGCAAGTACAAAAATTTAATTACATAGGAAGTGTTCTAACAGGAGATGGAAAGTGCGATATGGATATCCGAAGGCGAATTGGCATGGCAAAGGACGCGTTCGAGAAGACGAGCAAAATACTAACACACAGGAAAATCTCAATAGAAACGAAGAAAAGAGTGCTAGACTGCTACGTGATGTCACTTCTTCAATACGGCAGTGAATGCTGAACAATATCATCGAAAATGAGGACAAAACTGGAAGCGGCCGAAATGTGGTTCTACAGAAGGATGCTACGGATATTGTGGACTGAGCATGCAAGCAACGAGGAGGTGTTGGAAAGAATGGCAACAAAAAGGATATTGATGCTGAGCATCAGGAAGAGACAACTGAAGTTCCTGGGACATGCAATGAGGAAGGAGAGCCTGGAGAACCTGATACTGACTGGTCAGATAGAAGGAAGGAGAGACAGAGGAAGGCAGCGGATAACATATTTGCAGGGTCTGATCAGGTGGATGATGGAACGGGGGTTGCCAGGAGCAACAGGAGCAAACATACTAAGAGCCACAAGGGATAGGGAGACGTGGAGAACCATGATCGCCTACGTCCTGAAGGGACAGGGCACATAAAAGAAGAAGAAGTATATAGATACATAAACTATATTCCTATAATATATTCCTATAAACTATAATGTATACATTATATATACTATAATTTATTCCTATAAACTATAATGTTTACATTATATAAACTATAATGTATCTCTCTAAACTATAATGTATGCATTATATAAACTATAATGTATTCCTATAAACTATAATGCATACATTATGTAAAGTATAATGTATTTCTATAAACTATAGTGTTTACATTATATAAACTATAATGTGTTCCTATAAACTATAATGTATACATTATATAAACTATAATGTATTCCTATAAACTATAATGTATTCCTATAACGAATAATGTACGTCCAGCAGTCATTCAATTAAGTGTCATACATGATACGGATGTGCGTTGTGCTGCAGTGGATATCGGCTCGGAACGGGAAATCGGGGAGCCGAGTTCGAATTCCAGTTGAATTTGTTGCATTCACTTACGCGCAAATACCCGTCTCTTCCCTCCAGTTATGGGTTAAATTGAAGAACAGATTGGCTTCTATAGCCTTTGTTGGCAACCAGTCTACCGCAGAAAACAACTGTAAAACTACTGTGGAATAACCTTCCGCCCAGTCAGTCATGTCTCTTTCGAGACATGATCGCCCAAGCGTGTATCACGCATGGCACTTAACTGACTAACATGATACACGCCTGGGCGATCATGTTTGGAAAGACTGGGCAGGATAAAAATTTTCCGGAAATAGGTTGCCATTAAGTTCTGCGGAAAACTGGTTAGCGTCCAAGGCTAAAGAATTCAATCTATCCTGCTATTTAACCTATTGCTGGAGGAAGAAGTGATGGATTAGTACCTCTTCTCGGCGTATTTGCATGTAAGTGAATTCAACAAATTCAACCAGAATTCGAACCGAGCGGATATCCAGTGCATCTTAACGTCCAGCAACGTGACCGAAATTGTTTGTTCAAGAAACGCAGTGTGCACGTCAATAGGAAATGGAATAGTCCATCTTCAAAACAAAGAAGGATCACAAAGAACACGGATAACAACCAGATTTAAAACTCTGATATTTTGTTCTATCCATCTCCAACATATTTACCTGATTTGTATCAATCGACAATTATATTTTAAGTTGGCTGTAAATCATTTTTTAGCATGTGGGGTGTTTTTCTCTAACGTAAACGAGACGCAAATGATTTTCGAATGCATTTTACGACATAATGTTTCTCGAATGCGTCAGACAACTGCCTGATAAGTAGCAATAATTCATTGTAAATAATATTGACTATCTAACTGAAAAAAATATAATTACATGACATTTTGTGAAGAATAAATTTGATAATTAGAAATGAAATTATTTATAGATTAAACTAATATATATGTAAAGGCAGTATATTTGAAATGAGTCCACATTCCTCAAGAAATACATGAAATCAATATAGACCATCATACAAAGAATAATAGATATCAGAGAAATTAATATTCAGGTAAAATAATGTTTGACGATATACCAAATAGAAATTAAACACAAAGATCAAACAGCTACTCCTGCAGCTTCTTCTCTCGCACTTCCCGCCTGTGGAACTTGCTCCCGTATTCTTGCTTTCCTGACGGCTACAACCTCCAGAAATTTAAATGCAAAGTCAATACTCATCTACTATCCAATGGACTCTAGCTCTCTCCCCACCCCTGTATAACCTTCCCTTTCTCTCCACCTACGTATCTGTCATCGCACCTGCTTTCTCAGCTTTCTATTGTTCCTTTCTAACTAGTTTGTACTCCTCACTCTTTTCTAATTAATCTTTTTGCATTTATGTAGCCCCCTGCACATCAGTGGCGTTTCCGCCTTGCTCGGGGTGAAATGATTAAAAAAAAAAGAAAAGAAAAGGGAAGATGAGCCTATGGTGTAACTCTGAATAAAAAAAATCTCAGCGGGGCGAGTTCGAGATCAACTAAATTTACTTAGTGAAAATACGTTTGGGAATTTTATGAACCAGTTTCTATTCTTTTAGCTATGGGTTAAATATTACGAAAGATATTTTGTCAACCAGTCAAGTAGATGGAAATCTCTGTCTTCAAAACGTAAGTAGGGGCGTCTTCAAATCTAATGTCACACTCTATGTCCAATATTTGTATATTTAATTCTTCAAAAAACTGCGATTATTCCTTTACCGCTATAATCGGAATCTGTCCTAGACACCAGTCTGTTAGATTTTAATCAGAACACTGTCAACAAGATTACTTCGCTTCATCAAAAGTGCTGAATCGCTGTCATTGAGCGGAATAGACCATAGTCATTCGGAGCCGCATCTGGACTGAATAAATGATGAGGTAAAATTTCGACACCGTCAATCTGTTTGAGCTTCTTACTCAACCTGTCAATATGTACGCTCGCATTGTCTTACAGAATTCCGACCTCAATTGACCAAAGCAGGATAATCCGTTTTTTTGTTGTACAAGCGGTGGAATTGCTGGCAATGCAGTTTAGAGTTGATGACGTGACAGTGTGGAACAAACTGGAAATGAATTTCTCATTAGAAATTCTACCTGAGAAAGATTATGATTTATTGTTGTTTTACCGCTGAGTCAGCAATTTCAGATCAATCTAGTATATATATATATATATATATATATATATATATATATATATATATATATATATGTGTGTGTGTGTGTGTGTGTGTGTGTGTATTTTTTATACACAAAATATGCAAACTTATTAAATTAGCAGAGTATATTATGAAATAGCATGCCTCACAGTCTTAGTTTAAATCTGTCAACTCCACTTACCACTGGCAAAATTATGTATACATTGTATTATAAGAAAGAAAAACTATAAATAAAATTGAGTAAGAAAATTCAATCATAGAAATTGAGGCTACAGACCTTGAACGGAACGCAAGGATTAACAGAAACCCAAATAAACCAGTATCAGTCTAACATTTTATCGCATATGTATTCATCAGATTGAAAGATATTTGGCTGACGAGATTTGCATTTGTACGAAAAGATGAATTATGAAATAACTTTAAGTTTGAATACGATGTAGCCAGGAAATCATGTTAAATATATTTATTCAATATGAAGAAAAATGTCCTATTTACGTCGGTGGAACATTAGTCAACTTGAACGTTCTTCATTTTCGAACACTTCATTCTTACAGCAGTGGCTTACGGCTATATAACGTTGAATACACCGGTTCTCGCTCGATCACCGAAGTTAAGCAACGTTGAGCCTAGTCAGGACTTAGATGGGTGACCGCTTGGGAATACCAGGTGCTGTAAGCGTTTAGTGACGGATGTGCGTGCTTACGGCTATATAACGTTGAATACACCGGTTCTCGCTCGATCACCTAAAATAAGGAACGTTGATCCTGGTCAGGACTTAGATGGGTGACCGATTGGAAATAACAACTGCTGTTAGCGTTTAGTGACGGATGTGCGTTGTGGTGCAGCGGATATCAGCTCGGAAAAAGAAAACGGTGAACCGAGTTCGAATTCCAGTTGAATACCCTGCATTCACTTAAGAGCTGGAATCCTGAGGAAAGGTATTAATCCGTCCTTTCCCTCCAGTTATGGGTTAAATAACAAGGGTAGGACTTGCGGCACTACTCTTAAAAACAAATCCCATTGAATTTTGACACTCGAAAAGAAAAATGTATTACTAGACACAAAACAGAATATAAACGACAATAAATTGTTGAATGAAAAAGGTATTACTAGCAATAAATAAATAAAGTTTAGTTGGCAATAAATGACCCGCTGAAGTTGATTTGCCATTAAAAAAAAACAACCAACCAACTTACAGCAGTGTCTCATTCATTTTGAAGTCAGTTGACAAACAGTTTTTCGTTTCGTTCTATTAAACTCTATTCACACCCACAGTTTTAAAAAGACCTGGATATGTTCAGAACAGCACTGTTAGATCGATTTGAACAAATTTTCTTGAGTTTAAAATGTGCTAAACGTAGCGCGTCTTGGAGTGATACATCAATAGAAGCACACAGCATTGGATGAAGTGAAATTCGTTCATTTAAGAATTACCAAGGAAATCCAATTTATTAATGGTATATGAAAACCCGAAAGTGCTCAAAAGACGTTAGATAATTTATGTTCAAATTCAACTTGGAGGACAAAAATGTTCATCACTCTAGCTTTATATACAGGGGATTGAAAAGTAACCCTCCACTGAAAACACTTATAACTTATTTATTAACACTAGCGGAACCCGTGGAATTTCCACGGAAAAATACTTTTCAAACTTCATATATATTATTAAATTATTTAGTAATAATAAAAAACATAAAAGCGATACTTTCAGAATTTTATTATTAATCGAAAGGTTTTTCTTCAGAGTATAATGTCCTTAATAGTTATTATTTATTCCAGCAATTAATAGCTTAACAAATTAAATTGTACCAGAGTTTTATTGCATTTTTTATTTTACTCTTCGGAGAAGATTTTCGGATAATGATTGCAAACTTAAAATTAAAAAAAAATAGAGGATTTATATTTCCCAATGAGTCCTGCGTTAAACTAATAAAACAAAAGTTAGCCATCAATATAAAATTTATTAAGATTTCATGGATTTACGTGGAGTGGGGGTAACAGAGGTAAAAAATATTTTTATCAAGATTTTTAAAAAATAAATATCTCAACAATAATTTCATTCATTTGTGAACAAGTACTTATAGTTTCATTAAGATCTGACAATTATTTGATTTTTGCGATAATTTTTAAATTAATTTGTTTGTCACTGAAAAAAGTGGGTGATGCAATAATTACGTTTCCATTGTAAAACAGTCATAACGTTTCTTTAGCCGCTAACTCAAATCAAAACCGGAAAGACCAACTGAGTAATGACCAAGGGTGCAGAGGTCAGAAAATTCGTTATTAGGTCGCGGGATACGACAACAAACCTAACTATTTTTACCATATTGTACTCTACACACACATATACACACACACACAATTACTCTACAACCACCAGCTTAAGCTGTTACTGCTACGGTAATGCTATAGGCTCTCTCTCCTTCTTTTCT